>JADMNL010000031.1:120810000-120837500 GCA_016271365.2 Neoceratodus forsteri
CATACACCAGCATATCATGACTTTTTTTTTTTTTAATATATAAAGTCTTTAGTAACCGGGTAGGGCACTAGGCACAAGTGCCTGTTTTCAAGTGTGACCTGGGAACACTGGCGGGGGGTTAAGTAACACTCAGGTCGAACAGTATACAAGTAGGCTGTAGGAATCAAATCCAGGTCTGCTGCATGTACCAAGCTCATTTACAGCGTATTACTCTAACCTCTAGGCTATACTGCCAGACCCATTGGGGGAGATAATTTTGCATGTACAATACAGTGCTGTCCCTGCTGTCTTCCCAGGGCCAAGTACAGTCACAAAGGATTGTTCTTTGCTCTGGGAGAACAGTGGGACTGGCAAACATCTGATCAGAGCTTATAAAATCCCTAACATGCACTGCAAGCTGCTCAATCTGCTACAGCCCTGCACTGATGTCAGCTGCAACGGATTCAGAGATGTCTGGTTACAGCAAATGTTCGCCTGGAAGTCAGCAGAATCAGTCTGATACAAGCTACTATACTGTGGTAACCAGTAAGAAAAAGAAAAAAGTTTATGCTCCCAAAGTGCCAATTGTACCCAGCAACACACTTGGGTTTGAGGTTCTTGGTGCAGATTATTCCCATTTACTCGAGTTGCTCAGGGGCAAGAGCAGGCAGAAACCATGCTGCTTGGTCCGTTCCATGTAATCTAGCGTGGTCTGAAACCATGCTAGATCTGAAACCACGCTAGATTATACTATGCCTGCACAGTCACTGTTTTCACAGTAAGTGGCAGTGGTGGGACTGAAATCCAGGTCTCATTTTCACAGCTCAGTTCCATCCACTAGAGCAAACTGCTGTAACTAAGCAACTCCCCAACCCACCCACCCCAGAGTAAGATGTATAGCAGCCTCCCCTTCCTGACAATTTAAGATCCCTTACTCCTGACATCCTGTCCCACCTGTGCTTTACAGGGCAAAATCCCATGAAACACCCCCCACCAGTCAGTGACTGCCAACAGTATATTAAGGGGGGGGCTTACAGGCAGCAAGCTCAGTAGTCCTTTACTTGTGGTGGTGGAGGTAGTGTTGCCTATGCAGAGATCACCAAGATGTCACCTAGGGTACTGCGTCCAGTTCTTGAGACCACATCTCTGGAAGGACAGAGTTGAGGTGGTCCAGAGAAGGGTAACTAAAATGGTGCAGGATCTGCATCAACAGCCCTCTCAGTAAAGACTAAAGGACCTCAGTTCTACCTCTATCCTATTCCTACACAATTTCCACTATTTCCTTTTACTGCTACTTTGCTACTATTTCCTTCCTTTAAATTTCTTTATTTCATATCTATCCTGTTTTTTGGTTGCCAACAGGTTACATTTTTAGTTTTTCTTTCAGATCTATCATGTTTTGTTGCTAAAATGCCACGGTAGTATTTGTAATTTATCCTATTAGTATGTGCCCCGATTTTTTTTTTTTGCAATGTCTGTGATGTTTCCACATATCTGTGATACTGTATTATCCATGTTGCTACCTGCTTGTATGTACCAATTACTTTGACTACTTCTACACTGTAATGTTACTGTATTTCTGACGTTCGTTTTTCTGTACCCTCCTGGGTCATGCCTGAAAACAGTCATTGTTATGGCTAGTGCACCTACCCGGTAAACAAAAACTAAATAAAATAAAAATTGTACATCCTGGAACAGAGGGAGGAAGGATATACTAGACACCTTTAAATACCTCACATGAGTAAATAAGGTACTGGAGGGAAGCATTTTTCAGAAGAAAAGATGCTCAAGAACAAGGGGACATGCTATGAAGCTCAGGGGAGATGTGAAAAAGTACTTCAGAAAGAGGGGTGGATTCTTGGAACAGCCTTCCAATGGAGGTGTTTTGGGGGGCGGGGTAGAGAAACAGTCCTGGGCATTTAAGAACACGCCAGATAAGCACAAGGGAATCCTATTGGAAAGGAACGAGAGAGGGACAAAGAGCTGTAGATCAGGCACTACGGTAATAGTGTAGGTTAAGAATTGGGCAGACTGGATGGGCCAAGCGGTCCTCATCTGCTGTCAGATTCTAGGTGTGTGTGTGTCCCCCACCCCGGGCTAGCGCAATTACCCTTTTCCTTGCAATGTGCCGCTATGTCAGTAGTCGTGCAATGTGTGGTGGAGTTATGCAGGTAAATCTGCGTGGGTGGGGTGAAGCAGTCAGGAAATAAATAAATAAATAACTTGTATACCCTTTAATGTAAGAGTTTTACCAGGAAAGCATACTGAGCAGAGATACCGCTCGATTCCAGATGCGTCTTGGGGGAAGGGGGAGAGGAGTAAAATACAAACGGTGAATAACTGTTCAAGTATACAGATTATGCAATGCAGATATCACACTGTATGCATAGGTTAATGGATAGCAGAGCTTGCTGGACTGTGAGTAACAAAATATACTTAACAACATTACAGAGCAAGGTTGCACAATACAGTAGTACAGAATCGCAATTTAGATAACAGATATCCCTACCACTACTCAGGAAGTTGTAAACTAGGGAGGTGGTAGCAGCGGCGCTAGCAAGAGTGGTTGACACCATAGCCCTTGTACCTAGGCACAAGCACAAGTAGAGGAGAGGTGGGTCTTTAGGGTGTGATTGAGCTGCTGAGAGTTTGTGATGAGTCTGATGGCAGCTGGCAGAGCACTC
Source organism: Neoceratodus forsteri (assembly GCA_016271365.2). NCBI lineage: Eukaryota > Metazoa > Chordata > Ceratodontiformes > Ceratodontidae > Neoceratodus > Neoceratodus forsteri. Next base: position 120,812,664 of record JADMNL010000031.1, read on the forward strand.
CAAAGTTTGGGCATGTGGTAAGTGAAGGCAGCTTAGCCCCGGCTGAACCCATGAATGGGACTTGAAAGAGCCTGGAGTCAGTGCTCCTGAGGGAGTATGTAGGCAGAGGTTGGGTTGGGGTAGATTCAAGATAGGGAGGGAGGGAGGACTGTCTCCAGTATTTCACTGTGGTCCTGGCGCAGTGAATCTGCCTGTGGTTGTGAAGTGAGGGTAGGTCAAGGGAACTGTATAGGTTGCAGTGGTGAGTTGTGGGGCTGGGGGGCAGCCCAAGATATAGCGACACAAGGAATGAGAGTGTGTTAAGACTAGCAAGGGAGGTTGTGGAAGCAGTTCCGTAGACTACATCCCTGTAATCCAGTACAGGGAGGATCATCTTCTGAACAATTGCCTTCCGGGTAGTTGGAGGGATGCAGTCCTTGTTGCAATATAAGGCACCTAGTTTTGGATGCAGTTTCTTTTGGCGTGACTTGATGTGTGTGGTGTAGTCAAGGAGCTGGTCAAGCCAGACTCCTAGGTACCTCAGGGTTTTAAATAATTGATTAGCAGATTTTTTCTTGGGACAATACTAACTGTACAGAAAGTATTTATATAGGTTTTCTAGAAGTGTTGTGTTTGTTAAACACAGTGAGACAAGTGCTATGCATTTTCACAAAGTTTTAGCACTTTTATGAGCAAAACGCTAATCAATTTTTAGAGTTAAATAAAACCCTGTACCTGAAGGAGGTGCAAGCCTCCAAGGGGGTATCATTGATGGTGAGAAAGGTGGGGGGGTGATGGGAGAGTCTTTGTCGTGGGCCGAAAGTCACGGAGACAGTTTTCTTAGTATCGAGAAACAGTTGGTTTGAGCGGAGCCAGTGCTGAATGGCACTGAAGTCCTCCTGGAGTGTAGTTGCCACTGCGACAGGGGAGGGGCCTGAAGCATACAGGACAGTGTCATCAGCATACGTGTGAATGGACGTGCATGGGCAAACAGAGGGCAGATCATTCAGGAAGATGGAGAAGAGTACTGGTCCTAGGACCGAGCCTTGGGGGACGCTGGTAGTGACCAGGAGGGGGTTAGAGGTGCGAGTACCAATCTTTACCACCTGGGATCTACCAATCAGTTACGAACTAAACCAACTGGTGGCAGAGCCTGAGAGCCTGGCCATTATAAGTCTGGATACAAGTAGGGAGTGGGAGATGGTATCAAAGGCCTTTGCAAGGTCGATGAAAATTGCTGAGGTGGTGTGCCCTTTGTCCATGCCAGTGAGCCTTAGAAGGGAGGTAATGGTAGAGTGGGACTTCCGAAAACCAGACTAGTAGGGGGAGAAAAAGGCAGAGGAATCTAGGAAAGAGGAGAGTTGGGATAGGACAAGATGTTCCTGAAGTTTGGCTAGGATGGGGAGAAGGGAGATGCCTGGTGATGAAGAGTCTCCCCCTTTAGGGAGGGGAATGACTACTGCATGCTTCCAGTCAGTAGGGATTTCAGCTAGTGTAAAAGAGAGATTGAAGAGATCAGCCAGCGGGGAGGCGGCGGCTGGCACCGACAGGTAAAGCATTTTAGCGTCCAGTCCAGAGGGGCATTTTCCCGTGCTGGATTGAGTGCCCACAGTGCTATTAGTACTTTGTCCAGGGTAACCAGCTGGAATGAGAAGTCAGGGGGGTGGCCGGCATTGTTGGAGCTGTGCACGCGGAGGGACGAGGGCGATCGGTTAAAAGAGCAGCCACACTACTCGTGAAAAAAGTGTTGAAGGCAGAGGCCACATTGACAGGATCTGAGACGGAGGAGCCTTGGATGGTTAGGGTCAGGGTAGGTGCCTGAGCAGGGGGGGTGAGTCGGGATTTGATTGTTTGCCAGAATTTTGTTGGGTGATTGAGGTTGAAGATGAAGACAGTCTTGAAGTAATTTGTTTTGGCCTGCCAGATGAGTCTAGTGCCGGAGTTTCAGAGTGCATGGTACTGTTGAAGAGATACCTGGGTGCCAGTTTCCTTGTACGTTTTCCAAGCCTGGTCTCTGGCCCGGAATATGTCAATGACAAAGGTGGAGACCCAAGGTAGGTGGGCACCCCTGACCCTTGTCCTTCTTAGTGGCGCGTGGCAGTCCCACACTGCTAGGAAGCAGGACTTGAAGTGATCCAGGGCTGCGTCTATGGAGGGTGCTGTAGGGTGAAGGACCAGTCAACATGAATCAGGTCATTTAAGAGTGCTGCTTGATCTGTAGATTTAAGATCTAGTGAGCAACGTCCTTGGGGGTGGTGCTTTTGGCCTGTGTACTTTCCTCACCTTGAAGATCATGTGGTGGTCGCCTAAGGATTCAGGAAGGAGGCCTGCCTCAATTATCTGGTGGGGGTGGGAGGTAAGGGCCCAGTCTAAGAGTGAGTGGTTCAGTGATTTGTGGTTTAGGCGGGTGGGTTGGGAAATTTGCTGGGCTAGGTTTAGGGCATTTATCTTGTTTCGTAGCTTGGAGTTCTCTTTGGCGAGCCAATTAAAATTAAAATCCCTGAGGATATGTAGCTCGCCTGCTGATGTGAGCACCTTTAGGGAAGCCAGGTGGTCCAAGACAATGGGCAGGGGAGTGTCGGGGGCACAATAGGTGCCTGCAACAAAAACTGGGGCAAAGTGTGGGAGTGTTAGTTTAATTAGTAAGGAGTCTATGTCCAGAGAAGAATTTGGGAGGACAGGGGTGAACTGGAGCATATAGGAGATGTACATGACAATACCACCACCCTTTTTACCCTGGCGATCACATCTAATGAGTGATTAGCCCGGGATAGAGAATTCGACGTCAGTGTGGTGCTGCTTCAGCTAGGTCTCAGTAATGATTAAGACTTCTGGGTGAGCAGATAGTGCGAATGCTTGCAGAGCTGCTATTTTAAGATGCTGCAGATATTGAGGTGCACTAGCTTAAGCCCTCTGGGTAGGGTGGATGGGGCCGAGGGGGTGGGAGGACTAGGTCCTGGGTTTGGTTCAATGCCCCCTGCCAGTAGGAGCAGAAGCACTACGAGCCGTTTAGTTATTAGCAAGGCAGATATAGGTTTGCGGCAGGCTGGGAGGATCTGGGGAGCCATCTGAGGCCGAGATGTGTAGGACAGATAGACCAGGGTGAAAGGAGGGTGGCAGAATGGACGCTCCGAGAACCCAGTTGTGCACTGAGGACTGATGCATCTGCGCATGGAAATTGGTTGCGGTACTGGGAGGTGTGGGGGCAGCACTGGACAAGACAGTGTGGGTGATTGATAGCCATTTCGGCTAGATGGCTTGGGGGGAGGTAGGCTAGTGGTATAAGCAGGAAGATTAACAGTATCTTTAAAGTCAGCATAATGCTAGGGCTGGGAGAGGACAGTAGGGCGGCCACTAGTGGCGAATTCAGATATGGGGAGACTGGGACAATAGGCTTCAGCAGTCATGTGATCCGCACTATAAATCATTGTGCTCACCAAGGGTGGCGGTGGGGACAAGCTCAAGCACTGTACTAGGGCTGGCAAGGCGCTGTTCGCTGTTTCTCCCAGTCGCGATCTGCGTACCTGTATTTCAGCCCTTCAGGCTGGCGGCAGTGCTCCGGTGAGGGAGAGGGCTACCCACGATGTCCCTCGCGACCCTGGGCTGCCTGTACTTCGCTACGACAATTACGACATAGAAGCTGGCAATGGAAGGAGGGTCCCAGTTACTGAATTTTTTGTATCTAGATCCCGTATCAGATTAATGCATTCGGTGCCATCTGGCTCCAAACAGTTTGTCAGATTTGGTAAAGAAGCCCAAAAAGTTTCTTACTAAACGTTTCCGAAATGAACCTTGTACCAGCAAATTTCCAGGTGCATGACTTTGCTAACATGGAACATTTTCCCTCATCAATAAATACAAAATGGAGAGAGCGTGCCAAGGTAACAACTTAAAGTGGTTTACTGATATGAAAGTGCAAACACTTGGGAGTCGAAGTCTGCAGGCAGGTGCGCACACACACAGTCAGACCTTATGAAATCTAGTGAACACCACCACCTAGTTATCCAAACACTTGTATACCACCACTGACACCCACTTCATTAAAGCATTCCCACCTCACCACTGCCCCCCAGCAAATGTCAGCATTTTTCTCTCACCCGCAATAATTAAAGCAATTTATTCTCTCTGCAGCAATTTCGACCCCTCAGAATCCACAAAATTTGACAACTGCCACCCCCCACCAAACAAAATGTAAGCATGCACCCGCCCCAACCTCTATTTTATCAAGTTAGCTCGATGATTTAATAATGTGTATGTTCAGAAATAGCTGCAACATTAATAGCATCAGTAAACCTTTGCGGAGCAAGGGTACATTGGAGTATATTAAAAAAAAAAAAAAATAGCGCTGTGCAAAATTCAAAACTGTTGCGAGGTATGCCTACACCCCCGGTAAATTTCAACAGTCATCCACCACAAACACACTTCAGCATCTCCCCATCAGGGGTACTACCAGGATGCAGTCACACACGGGCCCACGAGGTTTGAGGGGCCCAAATCATAAGGGGGGTGGTTATAACTTATAATATATCCTTGCACCCAGGCCCTCTGAGAATTTGCTACGCTACTGCTCCCCATACTGCAGTATCTGTCCACCCCGGCTATGCAGCTCCATATGGAAGCAATAAGACACGACATAGTGTGTGTGATGAAGTGATATTACCGCACGCCCAGAGGCGCAGTAAGGCACGAGGCCCCTGCTCAAAATTGTCTGCTGCGGCACCGTGACTAGCGGGCTCCTCCAGCATCAGCCCCACCCGCTCCTCTATAACAAACAGTCCAGCCCATTCTCCAGAGAGCCTTCCCATTACGGAATCCACCTACCAGTCCCCGGGGTGAGTAACGTGAAGGGCACGGTGCCCTCGGCACACAGAACTGGTGTCACCGGCGATCAATAAATACAAAGCCGCCTGGAGGAACACGAAAATAAGCTCACCGTTAGCCCCCGCCACATACTCACCATGGTCCTTGCCGGTCTCAATACTGCCACAGGAACACTACACAGCAGCGACCTTTTGACTAACAGCGAAACCAGTGAGAGACGCATTGCTTCCAAACTCCCACCTCTTTCCTCCGCCTCGGCCTATCACAGCGCACAAGAGCGGGACGTGATTGACATCCAAGTAATCCAATTAATAGACACCATCAGATCTGTTTTAATTAAACGCAACGATAATAATTTGCACAAATACCAATTAACTCTGACATATTAACCTAATAGATATTATTTATATATAAGAGTTTGATAAACTGCCCCCACCCACGAAACAGGCTTTTCCTTAGACGGCTACGTCAGCCCTTGCGGGGGCCTTTGGCTGCACAGTGCGCATGCTTGTGGAGACGCAGAATCTCCTGTGCCGAGGACTGTGCTGGTAGAAGCGATAAAGGGCTGTCTGAGAGGACATGGATGACGAGGAGGAGACTTATCGGCTGTGGAAGATCCGGAAGACCATCATGCAGGTGAGAGGAAGAGGCCGGGGACCGCGGTCGTTGGTTGTACGGGGGCTGCTGTTGCCTCCGCACATGGGGCCCAGAACTGCCCTGATGTGATGAAGTTACAGGGGGATAGGGTTACCACCTGTCCTGAGTTGGGCAGCTGTGTCCTGCAAAAAAACATGAAAAATACTACATGTCCTGACTTTTCAATAGAAAAAATATTTTCTAACTTGCCACTAAATCTTGTAGAAAACTGTAGTACCTTAACTAAAATATATTAAAATGATATGAAATGATAGAAGCAACCAAGAAACTGCAATATTTAGCCTCAATTCTGATCATATAGAGAAAACAAGTCTGTTGCATGGGTCAAGGTTACCACTGTCCTGCGAAAAATCATGTTTCAGTAAGAGATGTCCCACTTTGGACTTCTTAAAAGTTGGTAACCCTACAGGGGGGCTTCTTCAGCTCGGGCCCGTATAGCTCTGAACTGAGCCCTGGTAGCTCACTGACTCAGCACTATCCTTATTTATTTGGGTGGGTAGTGCTTTTGAAAGCTATCAGCCCACTGAAACACAGTGGAGCATAACAAGCAAACTCTGGTCAGAGCCCAAGCGGCTCCTGTGCATTATTTTGGTAACACTGACACCCCTTTTTTTTGTTGTTACTCAGACAAGGCAACAAACCACAAGTGGCAGAAAATGAGCATCAGCCCTGGCATTAGGGCAAACACCTGGCTTGGGCTTTTGTCAGGGGTTGGGGGGTGTAGAGCACTAAACAACATTTCTATTTTACCCAGGTCGGGTAGAGAGGTGCCAGGGCTATGGTGTGTCTACTGTCTTTGGGGTCCCCAAAACATCATACAAGTTACTCAAATATGGATTGTCTGCAACCAGGAATTTGGGATGTTACTCTATGACTTTTTATTTCTGACACAATGTTAACAAGTGTAATCCCCCCCCCCCCCGCTACTTTACACAGCTACTCCTGGTACCCTTGACTGGGCACAGACTACTTCGGAAATGGTACCATCCCTAGCTTTGGGAATGTTTACCAGGCTAATTACTTCTAGAGGTCAAAAATGGGTGGGAGTGTACAAAAACAAAACTATGACCTTTTAAGGTATTTACAAACAACCAGGTCCTGGGGAGAGAACTTTCTGCTACAGCTGTGCCAGATCTATAATTTTGGAGGGGTACCCAATAACGCCGCACACTGGAAGCAATAACGTGAATGTCCAAACTATAGTTGGGGTTCTAGAGAGTGACTTTATTCCAAAAGCTGTTCTGTAAAGCAAGGGTGGACCCCCAAGGTTTACACAGTGTGGCACAAGGAATTTGCAGAACAAAAAAACAACTGTATCTGACAAAACTCTACATATTCCCATATTTCTTCGAACATTGAACTTCTTGCACTGGCATTCCATATGGCATAGGACTTTAACAACACTCTCAGTGGCACTGGCCACAACATGAACATTTCTTGTAGTGGTACTGGCCACAACATGAACATTTCTTGTAGTGGCACTGGCCACAAACTGGAAATACTTCTAGTGGCACTGGCCACAACCGAGCATACATTGGCAAATTACTAGCACAACCCACTCCAGGGGGTAAAATTCTCTTCAGACATCGGCCACTGTGTCCAAAGTAACCAGGCACACTTACAGAACCTGTAGTCCTGAACTGGTTACGCCGGGGGGGGGAGGCTGCCCACCCTTTGCTCCCAAATCCATACCCAGCTATTCTTTCAGAGTTGCACCTTAAACATCTTGAACACACTTGGGTAAATGCATCGTTGAATGAACTTTCGCATCCAGCATTCAAGAATCACTACACTGGTAGTGTGAGAACTAAAGTCCTGAATAATATGAATTAGTCATGCATCTGTACCCCGCCATTGTCAGCCAATTTTAAACTGAGAAACAGTCTCAAACTTCTGAACAGACCGATGTACCTTTCCCTTTTAGTCAGAGAAAATACCAAGCCACAGGTATGTTCTTTTGCAGCACTAAGTCAGATCTTACAGTTAGAACATTACAGGCAGCTTCAAATTGTCCTGGATCAAAAAGGGATGCCCCTAGAATTCATTCTCTAGCAGTCCTTTTCACCCCTCCGGGAATGAAAATAAGGAGATCATGCTGTAGACACGGTGTCCACCACTTCACTTGGCAAACTGGAGAATATCAGGACTAGGGTGAGAAAGTAGGCTCTCCTCACAGAGCTCTCTGCTGCAACTCTCACTCCTCCACTGAGTCACTACGTACTATGTTTACATGAGTTGATCAGTTATCTAGTCTTCAATACCTTGTAATCGATTTTACCCTGCTTGTAAATGGAGTACAAGTTTACAGAGTCTGCGTGCTGGATCGGTTCTAGCAGCGCTCCCACCTACATGAAGGTTAAAAATTGAAGTTACTGGAATCGGTGCACGTATTTGGTGCACTTGGATCGATTCCTGCAACGATGCAGGAATACCAGAAGTGTCGATTTACATGCGGTCTTGGGATCAGTTGTATAAGCATTGATCACCCTACAACCGATTCCAAGCCTGCGTGTAACTAGAGTAACAGACTACTATTCAACAACTGACCCAAGATTCTAAAACTCCCCACTCACAGCCAGCTGTGGCTTATGCTGCTCGAGAGTTCTAAATGACCTCATCTCTCTCATCTTAGCTGAAGTCAAGTAAATAAGAGAGTGAGTAGGTAAACAACCCATATAACTAGTTATTCGCCAGCTGCCTTTCCCTACCTAGCACTGACATTGATAGGATTTTAGTAACCCCAGGTGACTGGGTGGTTACACAAGAATAAGGTGGTGCCCCCAAAGCTTGTAACTGTACAGACCGATGACACTTTTGGCAGCCAGCAAAAACATTTCCACAACCTCTTGCCGGAAGTACTGACTTCTACACAAACATTTTCCTCAGATGTCCAGCCCTATGCAGGGTATCATGGACTTACTAAAAGAACATTTTCCACAGATGCCTAAATGCTAAATGCCTGGGTCTCTATGCATAACCCTGATGTACTCGCAATCACGGAGACATGGTTCTCCCCCAATATCCCCGACTCGGCGCTCACCCTAGATGGCTACGCCATCCACAGGCAAGACAGACTAAACAAAAGGGCTGATGGATGCCTGGTCTAGCTTAAGGACTTGCTGAAGGGCCATGTCGTCCAGCATGACACTGCAGGCACTGCGGTGCAGTTCCTCCCCATCAAAATCCTGCTAGGTAGACACAATAAAACCCTCACTGTTATCATGGTCTATATACACCCTGGAGCTCATTCAGTTGGTACCAACAAAGTCCTCAATTACTTAATGGACTTTCCTAGTAACAAAGGTAATTTCTCTAGGCGACTTCAATATCAACTGGTTATTCCCAGATGTGGCACCAATTAAAGAATCCACTAACCATCTCTTCCATTTGGTGGAGTCCCATACCCCGGATCAACTACCAGACTGAATCCAAAGCCCTGCTTGACTGGGTTATTTCCAACTGTCCCTGAAATGGTTAAAGACATCACTGTCCACCCCGACTCTCTTAGCGACCATTCCCCAGTGACATGCCTTTGGGCAAACAAGGCACCTAAACACCCCCCTCCCCCATAGCTGTAAGTCTTATACTAAGGAAAGGCCAATTAAACGCATTCAAGGCGCACATTGGATGCCTGGACTGGACCCACCTAGACAAAGCACTGGACATCTTCATCAGCACCTTTAATGCAGCCTGTGATAGCTTCGCACCGCCCAAAAAGTGTAAAATACAAGTTCACGACAACGGCTAGATCTCCCGAACGCCTTTGACATGATGAGCATTAGGGACCATCTTTGGCACAGGGCCAAAGCCACAGGGAAACTGGCTGATCTCCAAAAGTACAGACAGGCAAGGAATAACTGCACTCATGCGATTCAAATTGCCAAAGCCCAATACCACAAGGACTGCCTCAATAAAGCATGGGGGATGGGAGAAAAATTCTGGGAAAGTATTAAAGACCTTACAGGTAAAAATAGTAAGGCCTCCCCAACTATGCTTCTGGTACACGGTAACATCACCCAAGATCCGAAGGTAATAGCTGATACCTTTAATAATGCCTTTAGTTCCGTCCCCCCCCTCCAGGGTATGTTACCTCCAAGGATAGCCCTTCCGATGTTAACCCATCTCACCATTGCTCACTTCCAGCTAACACCCCGCTTTTTTACTTTAAGCAGATATTCCTTTCCAAGGCTAAGAAATACCTGCAGCACACACTTGGAAAATCTAGATATAGAAGTGATTCTCTATACCTAAAAAACGGTAGCTCTCTCCCAAGACAAAGTAGCCCTGGCACTCCCTAAGATATTTAATCTGTCCCTCTGCCTTGCTCAATTCCCCGCTAAATAGAAATCTGCAGTTGTCACCCCACTGCATAAAAATGGGGACCGTGCAACCCATTCAAACTACCGCCCGATATTTGTTCTACCCCCTCTCAAAAGCACTTGAGCGGATTGTTGCAGACCAGTGTGTTAAAAAACACAACAAATACAACATCCAGTACCCTCAGCAGCATGGGTTCCTTAGGGCCCATAGCACCAGTTCAGCACTTCTAGAGTACACCAACTACCTACATGAAGTATTAGCGGCCATTTAGTGGGGGCAGTTTATATAGACCTCACTAAAGCGCTCAATACTGTCAACCATGGCCTACTAATCAGTAAACTAACTGCACTAAGACTCTTTCAGGATACCATCAAATGGTTCAGCAGCTATCTGAGTTCCAGAACCCAGTCGGTTAAAAAATCAATAATGCCCTCTCTGGTAGTTGACAAGTGTCCATTGGTGTCTCCCAGGGCTCTATTTTAGGACCTTTCCTATTTAGCCTCTTTCTTAATTCCCTCCCAAGCAAGTGCCTGATCAACATCCTTCTATATGCAGACAATGCAGTAATTTATACGAGCAGCCGCCAGGTTACCCTTCTGGAACAGAACCTCCAAAATAGTTTCACCATCCTTGAGGACTGGTTCATGCCAAACAAACTCCTTCATAACTATAAGAAAATTAAAGTAATGCTGTTCTCCAACCCTTGTAACAAAAATAACTCAGTATGTTACTGACTATGGTCAGTTGTCTTTACTCCTCTGACCAAATTCTTTTCTTCCCCACATGAAGAAACTCTTTCAAATACCTAGGTGTCACCCTTGACAGCTCTCTAACCTACTCCCATCACATCAGTCACATGGTCAAAGCAGTGAATATCATGATTGGACTACTATATAGGCACTGTAATTGCCTCACTAAGAAGGCCCGCTCCCTCACGGTCAGCAGCTCAATTCTTCCCATTATCGACTACGGGCTTATAGTATACAGCACTGCTATGGACATCGCCTTAAAAAGAGTTGCAACTGCTTTGAATAAGGCCTGCAAACTTGTCCTAGGAACTGGGCACTGTACTCACACCTGCGACTTATATGTTCAAACCAGTTGGCTCAACCTGCAAGGGCGGATAAAATATCAAGTCTGTACCTTTGGCAAAAAATCCTCCTAGGCCTGACCATCCCCAATATCCAACAGTTCCTTACACCTACCCTTAACTCCCTCCCAACAAGAAGCAAGGCTAGAAATCCCTTGCACATTCCCATCTGCCATACTTCACTGGCCCAACAGTCCTTTGCCTACAAAGCCCCTGTGTGGCTCAACGAACTCTCCACTGCTCTCATGGACCTTGCAAAGCTGGAACCCTTCAATACAGAACTAAAGCAGCACCTAGCCTCCCTTAGTACCTGTGATTGCTAACACTAAACTTGGGAACCTTCCCTCTTCCTTGTCTCCACTCCTTTCTCTTGTCCCACTCTGTCCCTCACCTCTCCCCACTCCTTCTCCTACCTGCCTGCCTTTCCCTCTTAACTCCCTCACTAACTTGTCTTGGCAGAAGCCAGGTGACTGGCTGCTAATCCCCTTAATTCCCCCCGCCATGGTCTGCCTCCTTATCACCGTACCTCCCCCTGATCGAACACAGGTCCTGACCACTAAGTACTGTCTGCTTACTGTATGTGCATGGTAACACTTGGCATTTTGCAGTCTTTGCACAATTATAAATATGATGTTTGTATTGTATATAAAATGTTCACTTCAACTTTGTATTCATTTTCTCTTTGCTGTCTTATGCAATTAGTAAATTTGTTTATACCCCCCCAATCACTGCTACCCTACTTTTGACGTGGAACCTTTTTAAATAAGCTTCTAGCTCAAAGGTGCATTTCCAAGACAGTGAATAAATAAATAGGTGTTCTGTCCTATGCAGGATATCTGGATTATTTCTTCTGGGAGATGTTCTGGAGGATGCAGTGTTGTCCCATCTGCAGGCATCTCTCTGGGCTGAGGGAGGAGGTTGCTCATCTCCATGCTGAGTTGGCCATGATTTGTGGGACCTCCTCTCCCACCCAGGGACCACCAGGGCTACTGCCGTTGCCTCAGAGGTTGCCAAGAAAGAGGAGTGGTTGGACCACAGTGGGCTCAGGGAGGCTGAGGGTGTTGGAACAGAGGCGCATCCCTCTAGTTGTACCTCTCCACAATTTCTATGCCATTCTGGAAAAGTGTGGTTCCTCTATGGAGGCACCCACTGTGGAGACCAAGGAGGATGCTGGGAACCTCCACAAAGGAGACCCACAGGAGGGTGGCATGGGATGCCACAGGGGAAGGAAACAACTCTTGGAGGGGGACTCCATTGTTAGGGGAGAGGGAGGTAAGGTGCCTGCCTGGCGCCATGGCTTGGAGGGACAGGGAGCGAATCCTCAGGATCGTAGGAGCAGCTGCACAGGGGAGGGAGCTGGATGTCATTGTCCACCTAGGGACAAATGACCTGGCTAAGAAAGGGATCAGAGCAGTGCAAGAAACATTTGTGGAGATGGGAAGGGGCCTTAGACAAATAGCACACACGGTAACCTTCTCGGAGGTGCTGCCTGTCTATGGCATGGGTGAGGCTAGGGTGCTCCACACCATGGGATTCAATCAGTGGTTGAAAAACCAGTGCAGAGCTCAGGGATTTGACTTCATTGGGAGTCCACCTGGAGGCATGCAGGTCTATACTGGCATGGTGGTCTGTATCTGTCCAGGAGGAGAACCAGGATCCTAGGTGATAGGTTTAAATACTTCATTGACAAGCATTTAAACTAGCCAGGGGGGAGGCACTGGAAAGGAGCAGGGAAATCCTAGCCCCCCCAAAAATATCAGGATACTAAGTGAGGTAGACACCAACATAGAGATGTCGATGGGGAGAAGCGCAGGGGTAAATGGAGAAAGTGACAAATGCAATAAGAACAGGGATGGGGCAAAAAGGGGTAAGGCCATCAAGAGATGGAGAGTAATGAGTACCAATGCCCGCAGTCTGGGCAGCAAGCTCCCTGAACTGGTGGCCTTGATGGAAGAGGGATGCCTGGATATCACAGAAACATGGTACACAGAGAACCATGACTGGGATGTTAACTTACCAGGGTACACAACCTACAGGAGAGGCAGGGAGGGCAGAAGGGGGGGGGGATTAGCTCTCTATGTAAGGGAAGGGATAAAAGCAACCAAACAAAAGAGTAAACGGGGAGGAGAGGAGTCACCTTAGAGACTGGAAACGGCACCACAATCCGCACAGGGGTTGTATATAGACCCCCATGTCAGGGGAAGGGAATGGACAAGGGTATGATAGTAGAAATACTTAGGATGGCAGAGAAAGGGGGGATGCTGTTGATGGGGGACCTTAATATGCCAGATGCTAAATGGAGCACCTTTGCAGCAGCCACATCCAAAAGCAGGGCCATTCTTGATGCCCTTCAGGTGGCATGCCTCAGACAGCTAGTTTTGGAACCTACTCTTGAGGGAGCAATCTTAGACCTCGTACTCTCAAATGGGGACAGTGAGAGGATCTCAGATCTAGAAGTGGGTAGCCATTTGGGAACAAGTGACCACCAAACAGTGTGGTTCACACTAACCTCAGCTACAGAGTCAAGCCATGCAAAAGTGAGGGTTCTGGACTTCAGGAGGGCTGACTTTGGCAAGATGGGAGAGTGCCTTAGAAAAGCACTAGCAAACAGGCTAGAAGGAGGGGTAGAGTAACAAGGGGGAAATATCAAAACTGCCATCACAGAGGCAACAAGCCTTTGTATGAAGCAAATAAACGAATCACAATAAAAGAAAAAGCCACTATGGTTCTCAAGAGGTGGCGGTGAAGGTTAGGGAGAAAAAGACAGCATTTGGGAAGTATAAGAAAACACAGAAGGAGCAGGACAGAGAACTGTACCAGTTAAGGCAGAAGAAAGCAGGGAGGGTAGTCAGAATAGCAAAAGCACAAACTGAGGAAAAGATAGCTAACTCTGTTAAGAAGGGGGATAAAAGATGGGGGGTGAGATACTAACAACAACAAAAATGGAAAAGGACCTGGGGGTAGTCATATCAGATGACTTAAGGGTGGGCAAGCAATGTGAGAGGGCAGTAAGGAGGGCTGGGGGGATACTGGGATGCATGGGGAGAGGCATCACCAGTAGAAAACAGGAAGTTGTTATCCCTCTGTACAGGCAGCTGGTGAGACCACATCTGGAGTACTGTGTGCAGTTCTGGAGACCCAATCTCCACAAGGACATAGACGAGATGAAAGCTGTCCAGAGGAGGGCAACTAAAATGGTGCAGGGTCTGCAGCAGAAGACCTATGGAGAGAGACTAAAGGAGCTTAATATGTATAGTCTTGAGGAAAGGGGGGCATGATAGAAACTTTCAAGTACCTCAAGGGAATCAACAAAGTCCAAGAGGGTAGCATCTTTCAAAAAAAGAGGTGTTCAAGAACAAGGGGGCACAATTTGAAGATGGAGGGGGGTCGGCTCGGAGGTAACTTAAGGAAGTATTTTTTCACAGAGAGGGTTGTGGATGCATGGAATGGCCTTCCTGAGGTGATTGTGGAGTCAAAAACAATGGTTGAATTCAAGCATGCATGGGACAGTCATAAGGCAATTCTAGGGGTGGGGGTAGAAAGAAGTAGGCTGCTGGTTAACTGGGATCTGCAGCTTATCCATTAGGTAGGGAAATGGGCAGACTGGGTGGGCCAGGCGGTCCTTATCTGCCATCAAATTCTGTGTTTCTATGTTAAAACCTTTTATAGGTATATCAGGGAGCGTAGAAAGACAAAGGGAGGGATAGTGAGGCTGAAAAGAATGGATGGTGGGTGGGCAGAGAGTGACAGTGAACAAGCAGGGATACTGAATGAATACTTCTGTTCAGTATTCACAAACGAGGAAGTGGGGGAGGTGCCTAATCCAATTAACAGAAGCACTCTGGAGAGGGGTGTTGATCCCAGTCCTTTCACAGAAGAACGGGTTATGAAAGAACTCCTAAAACTGAAGGTGGACAAAGCAATTGGGCCAGATGGAATTCACCCCAGAATTCTTAAAGAATTAAGCAGAGAACTAGTGACACCACTGACTACCCTTTTTAACAAACCATGGGAGGATGGTGTGGTACCTGAGGACTGGAAGAAGGCAGATGTGATTCCCCTTCACAAAAGTGGGACCAAGACAGAGGCAGGAAACAACAGACCTGTCAGTTTGACCTGTGTGGTGGGGGTAGTAACAACAACAAAAATGGAAAGGGTCCTGTGGGTAATCATATCAGATGACCCTAAGGTTGGTAAGCAACGTGAGAAGGCGGTAGGGAGGGCTGGGGGGATACTGGGATGTATAGGGAGAAGTATCACCAGCAGAAAACAGAAAGTTATGCCCCTGTACAGACAGTTGGTGAGACCCCATGTGGAGTACTGCGTCCAGTTCTGGAGACCCCCATCTCTGCAAGGACATAGACAGGATGGAGGCAGTTCAGAGGAGGGTAACTAAAATGGTGCAGGGTCTGCAAGAGAAGCCATATGAGGAGAGACTAAAGGAGTTTAATATGTATACCATTGAGGAAAGGAGGGAGTGGGGGACATGATAGAAAGGTTTAAGTACCTCAGTGGAATCAACAAAGTCCAAGAGGGTAGCATCTTTCAGAAAAAGAGATGTGCAAGAACAAGGGGACACAGTCTGAAGACAGAGGGGGAACGGCTCAGGGGCAATGTGAGGAAGTATTTTTTCACAGAGAGGGTGGTGGACACATGGAACAGCCTTCCCAAGGAGGTTGTGGGGTCTAAAACTGTGGGAGAATTCAAGAATGCATGGGACAGGCATAAGGCAATTTTTGTGGGGGGGTAGGAAGAAATAGTCTGGTTAAAAAGGATCTGCAGCTTATCCTCTAGGTAGGGAAGTGGGCAGACTAGGTGGGCTAAGCGGTCCTTATCTACCGTCAAAGTCTATGTTTCTGTGTATTATGAGCACCACTAGGTAACTGAAATTAACACCTAAAACTATTCCTCCTGGTAACCAGTTGGGTCTGCTCGAACCCTGGAATTAGGGGACAGCTCATTCTGGCCAAGCTAGACGCTCTCTGCCATTACTTTAGGAAACCCTAGCCACACAGGGGCTGCAAGAGACATCCTACAGCACAAATGTTCCAGGGCCCTGCATACCTGTATCTGACAAGGTACCAGCCAACTCCATTTGAAGGTTGTATTTTCTACATTTTGTACCCCTCAGGACACTTGTAAAGAACACTTGAAATCCAGGGTTCTTCTCTTGAGCAAGTGCTGTCTGGGCAGAGCACCACTTGCTGTAGAACTGTCCCCTCAAACTCTCTTCAGACTACTGACTGCTCAAGAACCACTGCTGGCACAGTGTGGCTTATGCTGATGCAAGAGTTCTGAACAACATTACATCACCCCCTGCCCAGCAGAGCTGAAAGACAATACTGAGCTGGTAATAGCTCGTTTCCAGGATGTGCCCTGGGGAAGGGGTTGAGGGAGGAATGGTAAGCTGGACGGGGCTTACAAGCTTGCTTCTCTGTCTTCATTGCTGTGAAGTATCCCTGCAGGCTGTGAACTGACACCCCTTAAAGCTGGGGTATCTGTTTGCACTGCTGTCCCCAAGGGGGCGCTAACTACATACAAGGATGCTTCAGGCCATAAAAGCTGATCTGGACAAATTAGCATTACAGCAGACAAATTGCTTTGACCTTTCTGAGGCAGAGATACTACGAGGTGGGCCCCAGGGCCACTAGATTTCTGGCCTACCAGATAAACAGGCAAAGGAAGGCAGCTACGGTTCCTGTTTTGAGACATCCCATAGGTGGCCAGCCATTAACTAAAACCCAGGACATGGCAGAAGCCTTCACCTCGTACTACTCAACTCTCTACACTCCGGAGCATACCCCTTCTAACCAACAGATTGCTGAATATCTGCAGGAAATTAGTATGCCCTGTCTTTCCAATGCCCAGAGGGAAGCACTGATCACCCCTATTGTAGAGCCTGAGCTTATTGTTGCACTCTCTGAGGCAAAAACTCTTAAATCCCCAGGGCCAGATGGGTACAGGAGTGAATTTTATAAAATAACTAAAACACAAACGGCCCCTAAACTCCTTCTATTATTCAACTCGATTTTAGAAGGCGAGCCCCCATCCTGGTCCTATGCAACCATTTTGGTTATACCAAAGCCAGGTAAAAACCCACAATTATGCAGTTCTTTCAGACCAATATCTGTTTTAAATACGGACTATTAATTGTTTATGCATATATTAGCCCAACGCATAGACCATATCATGCCCACGCTGATAGACCAGGACTAGACAGGGTTCGTGAGGACCCGCTCCATGATGGATAACATCAGACGCACTCTACATCTCGCCCATAAAATGCAGACTTCGAACCTTCCCTCAGTTCTGGTAAGTTTAGACGCAGAGAAGGCGTTCGGTAGAGTGGCCTGGCCCTTTCTATATAAGCTATTGGATAAATTTAGGATTCACTAGACCCTTCATAACTATCCTACAGAACATCTATGCAGCCCCTCAGGCCTGCGTAAAGATTGATGGGCACCACTCTAATTATTTCCACCTGAAAAGGGGAACTAGGCAAGGGTGTTCTCTATCTCCCCCCCCTTTTATTCGCGGCCTTCATTGAATCTCTAGCACAACATATTAGAGAGGCCAACAATATCAAAGGTGTCGAGGAGGGAGATATGGAACACCGTATAGCCCTATATGCTGATGATGTTTTGTTATATCTCCTTGATCCTGAGAACAACCTCCCAACTATAAAACTACTAGATAAATTTAGTCAAGTCTCTGGATATAAATTGAATTTAGCTAAAACCGAGATTCTCACTTTTCACTATTCTCCTTCTCCCAGTATACAGAATAGCTTTCCTTGTCGATGGAACTTAACAGAATTAAAATATTTGGGCATATGCATTTCACAGTGTGTGAATGCCACATATAAGAATAACTACACCCCATTTAATTCACAATTGAAGGCAGATTTAGCTTCATGGTCTACTTTACCTTTGAGCCTGTCTAGGAGAATTGATTTAGTTATGATGGTTACCCTGCCCAGAGCTTTATACTTGTTCCAGAATGTTCCAATCTTTATCCCACAGAAAACATTTAAAGAATGGAATCCTCTTATCGCAAAGTTCATTTGGGCCGGCCGAAGACCCCAGGTCCGTCTTAAAATACTCACCTTACCGCAAGAGGATGGGGGACTGGCGCGCCCAGACCTACAGTTGTACCACCAGGCAGTGACTTTAACTCACCTAATGGCTAGGCAAAATAGACTGACTGCTCCCCATTGGATGCAAATTGAACAGTCTCTGAGTGATGATGAATATTTCCAAACTTTCTATCAGCAGGGCTCGGAATTGGGACCTTCGCTTATCACGAACCCATGGATAAAATACGGTTGAAGGACTTGGCAGTCCATCAAGAAGGTACATCTGCTGACTCCCTTCTTAGCCCTGCTCTGCTCGATTGCCAACCTCAAGGATTTTCTCCCAAACAGATTAGACCATGCCTTCCAGACATGGGAGAGATATGGTCTGAAATATGTCACACAGATAATGACCCAGGGAGAGCTATGGCCATTTGAGCATATCCAACGACAGTTCAATCTACCACATCGGGACTTTTACCGGTACTTACAGCTTCAACATTTTGTACGAGGCTTACCCTTGGGAACCCGGATGGTAGAAAGCACAGGGCCCCCCCCCCCCGAGCGGAGCTCCGAGCTCCAGGAGGTTGTAAGGCCAGATGTCAGGCCCCCATCCACATCAAGGAGCCTCTGTGCTCCCAGAAGAAAGGGCCTTCCGATTGTGTTCCCCGGAGGCTCTCTCTGCCCCCAGCCAGGATTGAAACCACGATTGCCCAGGTAGCCAAAGGACCTTGCTCCCTCAACAAAGGGAGCAGCTCTGAGTTCTTCCCCACAGTCCAGCGACTGCCTGCTCCTGCCCACCCCAATACCCTCCCACCCTTGGCTGGTGTTACTTGTATAGTGTGTAACCTCATGATATCTTGACGCTCTTGCGTTTTTTTACTAACAGCCTACTTCTCCATTAGCTCCTTATATCCTCTGGGCACTAGAGGAGCCTGATCTGATTGAGCAACTTGCTCTCTGTGCTACAAGCACAATACAAAACCTGCCACTGGAGGTTGCATTTCAACAGGTGCCTAAAACGAAACTACTGTCATTACACAGCTGCTCTATCCCCTCAGTCTCTCCATTTCTCCATACTAGAATGACCCCCACCCCACCCATGGTGGCTCTCCTCATGGGGTCACTTTTTCTCCTTATCCTCTCAGAGCTTTCCTGCTCGAACGCACTGTCTTCTACTTCCACTACTAACATACTTGATGACTTTTACTTCTCCAACCTGCTTGCTACTGCCACTCCCCCACCTCCTCCCCCTTCTGCTCTCATCGGCAAGCACATCCGGCCTATAGCCAGATACCTTCATTTTAATCTGAAGCTCCCTATCAGTGTCTCAGTAAGGGCTTGCCTCATTACACCACTTTGGATAGTTATTCTATCTCTTATACTAGCTGGGGACATTGAGGCCAGTCCTGGCCCGTCTCAAGTTCCCATCATATGTTTGCGCGCCCCCGGTCACCACCCTCCCTAAATGCAATGGCCTAACCTTGGCTCACCTTAACTCTAGGAGCCTTCTGGCCAACCTCCCTGACCTCCAGCTCTGGGTGAGTGTGAACGTCCCGGACATTTTTGCAATCACTGAAACCTGGCTAAAGCCTTCTGTCTCTGACTCACAGTGCTCCTTTCCAGGATACAATATAATACGTGTTGACCGACTCGGAGCTAAAAAGGGGGGGGTGGCCTTGCCCTCTATTACAAAACCCACCTGAACATCACTCTTTTGCATGACCCCATACTACCTAACTGTGAAATCCTACACTCCCTCCTGCTTCTGGGGGGAGTTAAGAAACTCCATATTTTCTGTATTTATATCCCTCCTAAAAATGCTAAACAGGGCATCTCTGAACTCCTTGAGTTCCTGCCTACAGTAACAGGCAAAAATGACATTATCTGCCTTGGTGATTTTTAACCTTGACTGGTCTGAGAGAAACTCTGCCAACCTTTCCTCCATGGTTAGTAAGGCAAACCTATCCCAGCTCATCCAGGAACCCACTAGGGTCTCCCGGGGGACTGTGCCACCCTGCTCGACTGGATATTCACAAACAGGAAGGATTATGCCACCCCTGCTGGGGTGCTTCCTGACACCATTAGTGATCACTATCCTGTTTACTGTGTCTCAAACACCGTCACCCCATCCTTCCCTTCTAAAACACTAACCTTTCCTAATCTCTCCCACCTAAAAGTGGATGCTTTCATAACTGATCTCAGCCTAGTTAACTGGTCCCCTCTCTACCTAACTGAGGACATTAACATAGCTACTGACTATTTCAACTCCATCCTCCTCTCACTACAAAACCTACACATCCCTGTCACCACACGTAGGATGGCAGGGAAGATAACCAAGTGGCTAACGTGCCCCCTGCTTCAAATTCTCAAACGAAGGGACAAACTTTGGTCCATGTGGAAGGTTTCCCACCTTCGCACTGACTTCGAAGCCTATCAAGCTTTGCGGAACATTTGCAAAAGAGAAATGCGCCTTGCCAAAAGTACCTACTACAGGAACCTACTAATATCCTCCTCTGCAAACCCTCATAGGTACTGGTCCCAAATTAAGGAAATTCTTGGCAATGACAAGCAATTGAATCCTACCGATATGACTATTCAAGGCGTTCATTGCAACAACCCGGGCACCATTGCCAACGCCTTCAATGCCCTCTTTTCCACGCCACCTGACGCAACTCAGACTAGGTCCCAACCTTCCTGTCCTCCTTCCCCCTTACACCGCCCACCTTAGAGCTTGCTCCAACCACATACCTTGAAGTATGCAAGCTACTTAACTCCCTACCAGCACGTGGGGGTCCGGGGCCTGATGGTATCCACCCTGGCATACTAAAGCAGTTTGCACCATGGCTGGCCAAGCCTGTCACCAGGCTTTTCAACCTTTCGATCCGTACATCCACTGTCCCAACTACTTGGAAAATGGCCAGAACTATTCCTATTCATAAAAAGGGTGATGTCAAACTAATGTCCAACTACCGCCCCATCTCTCTCCTGCCCACTCTCAGTAAGCTTCTGGAAAAAATAGTCCACCGCCAGCTCGCTGAACACCTTGCCAAATTTAATCTCCAAACCCCTTGCCAACACGGTTTTAGGGCTGGATACAGCACCACCACGGCACTGACACAACTTACCAGTGACATCAAAAGTAACATGGACCATGGCTTGCTCACTGGGGCTGTCTTTATTGACCTGTCCACAGCTTTTGACATGGTACATCACCCTCTCAAACTAAAGAAGCTCCAGTTCATAGGAGCATCTGACCCAACTCTATCCTGGTTCTGCAGCTATCTTGACAATTGCACTCGGGCGGTAGCGTTTCACAAGGCCCTTTCCTCGCCTATAAACATCTCCTGTGGTGTTCCACAGGGGTCCACTCTCAGACCTCTCTCTTCTCCCTCTTCCTAAATGATATTCCCGCTATTTCCCGGCACAGCTGCGCAGTCATGTACGCCGATGACCTTGTTCTCTACTCTGGTTCTAAATTGGTCGAGGACATCAACTCCACTCTCAAATGATTTCCAAGTCCTGTAACTCTGGCTATCCAGCAACCACCAAAATCTTAACCAGGAAAAAACTCGAGCCATGCTATTTGAATCCTCTAAAAAAAAAAAAAAAACCCCTCCACTGCCGCCAGGCTCCTGGTTCACTGCCTAGATGGTTCCCCTATCACAAACACTGAGTCCTTCAAATACCTTGGGGTCACTCTTGATCCCTCCCTTGACCTGTCCCAATATGTCAACACGGTTTATCGAGCCGTCAGTGCTAAAATTGGCGGGCATATCGCGTGCGCCACTCCTTCAGCCAGATTCAGTTGCGAGGGGAATCCTTTTACCCCAGCTCCAGTATGCTCTGCCCCTCCTCTTTGCTGCCAGCTCTTCTATACTCAGCAAATGGGACACTGTCTATAACAACATCTGCAGATTCGCCTTAACTGCCCCTTGCCTTACTTATCACTGCCTCCTCTATGCTGGTTTAAATTGGCTGTCACCTAAGGATCTTCGGGCCTACTCCCTGGGCTGCTTTATTGACTCACTGTTCAGACCCCCTTGCCCTGACTATCTGGCTAACCTGCTGACTCCTGCCTCCCAAACCCGTACCCTCAGGTCTTCCTCTGTCCCTATGCTTTCTACCAGACCTTGCACAACAAAAATGGGCGAACAGGCATTCTCTCACTTTGCTCCCAAATTCTGGAACTCACTCCCCCTTCAGGTTAAAAATTCTGCCTCACACCGGGTATTTAAAAATTCGCTATTCTCCCACTTCCACGCCCTTGGACACTGCAAATGCTCTTAAATCTGCTGCTCCCCTCTGCAGGCCGTCGGCATGGACCCCTGACTAGTGTTACTAAATGTTTTCATAATGCACTGTATTTGACTCTACTGCTCTGAACCCTAATGTTAATTGCTCTTACTGTCTTAAGTATACCCTGATTGTTATTATGTGCAACCGTAATATGTTTTATGTACTACTGTACTCTGTAACCAATGTCTTGTGCTCTCCCGGGTCGTGCCTGAAAATAGGCAGGATTGTTGCCTAACGCGCACTTACCCAGTTACCAAAAGCAAATAAATATCCCCCCCTCTCATACGCGCTCAGATTCATCTTCTATCCTCCCCAGATAGCACCCTCCTAATATCAGTATACTACCAAGCCTTAAACTCCCAGGGGGCACCCGCTGTAGAAAACATTCAACTGCAATGGCAGGAGGAGACTGGCTGCCACTTCTCACAGGAGGACTGGCAGCGAGCCTGCTGCGATGCGGCTTGGGTAACCAGCTCGCACCAGTGCCGAGAATATGCCTGGAAGAATCTCATCAGGTACTTTAGAACCCGGTGGTATCCAGTCACTACTCTCCTAATGGTTCGGCAGCATGCTGGCGACTGTGTGGTGAAATGAGAGCAACACACACTCAAGTGATGTTGTCCTGCCCCACCATTCAGCCATTTTTCACACAACTGCAAGTCCAACTGCAGGAACTGTTTGGCCCCCAACTCTTATTAACCAAAGAATTGTACCTCTTTCTCACACTCCCCAGGGAATACAGATCCCCCTCCACTAGATATCTCATACATTTACTCAACAGCTGCCAAAAAGGTGATTACCAGGACTTGGTTGACTACAAAGATACCCACAATACAAGACTGGTGGTCTATCACTAAACAAATATATCACTTAGACCAGATAACCTATAACCTAAATGAAAAAGATGAGATTTTGGCCTCTAGATGGGCCCGCTGGCAAATGTACTACATGCTTAAAGATGACTCCTTTATCCCATGAGGGGACCCGGTAGGAATTCCTTTCACACTATGGTATACTACCTATAGCTAAACAGCCCTCTTTGATTTCTGACAGCGGCTGAAATAGGGGAGAACTTGAGTGCCCTATGCATGGGGTTGCCTCAGACCCCCCCCCCCCAAATTTAGAGAACTTTGAGGATCAGAATTACTCCTTAGTACCCATTTTAAGACATGCTGTCCCACTGAGAGGGGTGAGATCTGGAGGGATGCCGTAGGGAAAAGGTTCCTCGCTTTATCAGAATAAGGGAAGGTGGTATGAGCTGGTATGTAATACTAACAAGGTGGGAGTGAATTGAGAAGGGTATAGACACCTGAAATCTTAAATTAACAGCCACTACCATATTCCGCTAGGAAAATGAGCTTATAAAATGGTCTAACAATGTAATCAGTTATAAAAGATTAAATGACTTTGCACTGTTTTTCAGGGTGGCGAGACATTATACTACACCTCTAATAAGTGTAATGCTGATAAAATTAACTAAGTAGACCTTTGGAAATTTTTTTTTTTTTTTTGTATGATCTATTTTTCCGCCCCGTGCTCGCTGGTCCTCCACTCCTTCAGGCTCTGCCAAGTTCCCCTGACCTCTCTGTCCCTGCCCAGGCCCTCCTCTGGTCCCCAGATCGCAGCCAACCCCGGGATATCCGGTGTATCCCTTCACGGTAGGTCCCTCTCTTCCGAGGGAAGGCACAGAGATAGCCGCGCATCCTTCTAGGCCGGGGATGCTGCTGGGGAACAAGAGGCACCGAAGGCACTGGAGGCCCTTAGGAACAAAGAGCTGTCATCCGGAGGCCAGCGAGCGATTTTCCTGGCTTTCTGTTGGGGGCAACGTAGTGACGTCCACGGCATACGCCGAGCATCCGCTCCTCCCCAATTAGTATTGGGCCGTGCGTCCTATGATACTCCCAGCCTCGCTGGAGCCAGCAGGTGCCGACCAGTCCCCTACCCCGAGAAGGACAGCTGTCCTGGGACGCTCAATCCTCCTCCCCCCCGGCTGGCCCTCCAGTGACCCGGGCTCATTCCCGAACACGGGTTGCTGGCGTCGCAAGCGGAAATCCAACCACTGGGCCGGCAACCTTTGGAATTTAATGAAATTTTCTCGAAGGAAGGGTATCTTACTTTAAGTATAGTTTTTAATCTTTAAGCCAAAATTTATAGGATATGTATGTGCTATAACCTGTTGAAAGTTTGTATGTTTGTACTTGTGCATAAATGTTTGAATGTAATAGAGATGAGATTTTTTTGGGGGAAAAAAAGGGATTCTTCAGGCCAGTGAACACAGAAACAAGGCTGTGGTCCCAGCCATGAACTTGGTAATAACTAGACCAGACCGGACTGGTAGAATGCTGGACTGGCCAGTCTGGCTTGGATGAAAACTGGCCTGCTGTACCTGACTGGCCACAGTCGCTGGAAGGGCAGAATTTGCAGAATTTGTACCTGGTCCGGCTGGACTGGCCAATCTAGCTTATACCGATCTTGTCCAGGTCGGTAGTCTGGTTTTCACCCCCTCTCCCCCCCACCACCCCCATCCAGCCTTTTTTCTCATACTCCGTTAATATAGCAGCTGTTTGGGCTGTGACCAGAACTTGTTTCCAAGTGGGAT
>JADMNL010000031.1:123312500-123562500 GCA_016271365.2 Neoceratodus forsteri
ATCCCACAGCACCCTGAGCATCCATTGTGGGATTCGCATGTGAAGGCGGGCCAGAGGAGTGACTGGAATGGCCGCCGCCATGTGCCCCAGCAGTCTGAGGAAGGTCCTTGCTGAGACCTGAGGAGTTACTAGAACCAATCTGGCTATCTCCTGCAGGCGATCGCCCCTCTCCGGGGGCAGAAAAACCATGCCCTGGACCGAATCCAGGACTGCTCCAATAAAGAAGAGTCTTTGGCTGGGTTCTGGGGAAGACTTTGGAAGATTCAGGGTGATCCCCAAGTCTCGGAAGAGTGTATATGGGTCTCCGAGAGCTTGAAGCAGGCGAGACCTTGACGGGGCTGCTAACAGCCAAACGTCCACTTAAGGGAAAACAATGTCCCTGACGCCTTAGAGCCGCAGCCACTACTGAGCGGGACCTGGACCAATAACGGGACCTACTACGGTCCTTTTCGAGGGACCGCTTAGTCTTGTCCTTTTTCATCTGCTTCTCCCCCGAAGTGTGCACCTCCATTTTCTTCTCGAGCAGAAACGCTTTCAAGGCCTTCAGGCGGCGGATCCGGGTTCAGCTCGTGAATGTTCGGCAGGCCAAACAGGCCGCAGTGTCGTGGTTAGGCCCGAGGCAGAAAACACACTGCCGATGACCGTCTTTCGACGGGATTTGGCAGCCACAAACCGCACTTATTAGCATGGGGCCCCGCCGAGGAGACTGAGGACAGCGAAGACATGCATTGGTAGACCTTCGAAACAGTGGAGAAACGCAAATAATAGATAAAAAACGAGTAGTTTTGCTGGGTTGGCAAGCCAAGACGAGCAGGAACTCTTCACGTACGCTGGACGCAGTGGGAAAAGAACTGGGTCCGCCCCCCTGTTATACCAGAGCCGATGTCGGGGTGGTCCCTGCTGGGTATTGCTGGCTGAGAAGTTTCCAGAGGGTCCTAGTGCCTGCGGCATAGTCCTAATTGTCATAGCCTGCTGCAAGAGCTCCCACTCGAAGTAAGATCTAGGCATTACATTTAAACCTAGTTATGAGGTTACCAGAGGACACCCTCTACAAATATTGGGAAAGAAATTTTAAACAAATAAAATAAAATATTTCTTTACAATGAGGATTGTGAATGCATGGAATTCACAACCATTAGACATTAAAATAAGTAAAATTGAGCAAGAATTTAAAAACAGATTGGATAGATGTATCTTATCTGGGAATGACAGTTACTTTATGGACTAGACTACATAGGCGATCTCATGGACTAACAGCCCCCATGCTCCTCACATTTCCTAGTATGAAATCCTAGTAATATTTTAAGGTCGTGCACCCTGTGATATGGGTATATAACATCCCCCAAACCAATACAGGGAGCTAACTTCATAATTAACAGTGCATTACTCTGACCACTTAAAGTAACCCTGAGATTATTTAAAAAAAAAAAACAATATTGACCCTCCAAGCATTAGCTTCTTACGGTACTGGAAAGCAGTTCTAAGCATTTTTTAGAACTAATCAATTCTATCAGTGAACTACGTAGTACTAAGAGAGAAAAAAAGCTCCATGAACAGGAATTAAACTCATTCTGGCAAACATCTAAACATTCAGTTCACATGATTCAAGGTCAGTGCTTTGAGCATGTACAAGAACTTGAAGGTGCCAAAAACAATCATCTGGATGAAGAAGAAAGGTGCCATGTCCAAGTAAAACAAATGCACCATCCTGACCCCAAACATCCCTGCTTCCCACAGCCAAATCCCAAACATTGTTAACCTACAAATACATTTATAATCTATAGATTTTTAATGGCCATGGGTCAGAAGAAACTAGGGTGGGTGATCACATTATAGTCTTTTGCAAAAGCATTCTACCAGTGTGCCATAGTTAATCACTGTCCCCGGAGTCTGTATTGGAGCCTTCTCCCTTAGCTCGAAACTCCTTCTCTATTCAGTCTACCACTTCTGCAGCCTCTCCAACATCCACAAACTGGTACGACTTTTCCCCATAGATGATGTGCAAGCTGGCTGGCATTAAAAGAATTTGATGTACTCCCAACTTTCAGAACTGAGCTCGCACCCCAGCGAAGCTTTTATGGCACTGCCGGGTTGCATAGCTCAAGTCTGGGAAAAGGTGAATTACATTGTCCTGCCAATCCAAAGAGCCACACTTTTTGGCTCGAGTCAGGATAATGTTTCTGTCAAGAATAGTTCCCACCACCACAAGAAGAGTGCACAGTGGGAGTTTGTTAGTTACTGTTCGACTTCCTCCTCTTGGGCTAATCCAGTACGTTTTTAATGCGGTGATCGAGTCCTCCACTTCTACGGCTTCTCGGAAGAAAGTGGAAATAAACATTTTAGGATTTTCTCCCTCAACACCTTCAGGGAGCCCTAGAATTCTCACATGTGCTGCTCGGGAGGCATTTTCTAGGTTCTCAAGTCTGCATCAACACACCACATCATTTTCTTTCGTCAGACCAGCAGTCACTGTTAAGTGCTGTCTCGGCCGATTAGGCGCTGATTTCATTTCTCCCTCCAGCAGCCCCATTTCTGTGTCCAAAGATTTAAACTGGGTGGTAAAGTTTTCCATCTTTTGATCAAATCTCTGAATGGCTTTAATCAGTGAAGTGCTCGAGGGTTGAGGTAACACTTCATCCCCCGCTGCTTGGCTAGACTCATTGTTCATGTCCAGTCTCGGGTCTTTGAGTCAGGCTCCGTCTCCTCCCGATCTGTTTCCTCTGCCTAAAACTCTAGTTCAACTGACTGAAGAAGTCCCAAACAAAGACTGTTTGCCTTCAGAGAAATTCTGCTTTCCAATAAACAATAGTAGAACTTGGAACAGTAAATTTTGGCATAGAAAGTTACTGATTTTGGCTACGATCTACAGAGCTCTGCAAAACTGCTGCTGCAAGCTCGGCAGCTGACCCCCAACAGGGAGCCTATTTTTTATGCTAATATACAGTTAGAAGCTGGTCTACTGGCCTAGCCACCAATTACCTGGGTTCAGGAATTCATCCACGTTGTCAGAGGGCAGGCCGGGGGTGGGGGGTTGGGTGGAGATTGAGCATCCCCAGCAGATGCTCACCCGCTCCAGAGTGGGAGGCTGCCTTGCTCCAAGCAAACACTGCTGTCTGGGTGTCCATGGGTGGAGGTGGAGCTCACAGCAGGAAAAGGGGAGGAGTGATGCTCGTCTGCACAATGCCACACAACAGCATGGGCACAGTACAGCCCCTGCCTGCTAGCAGTCACCGGGGGTAGCTTAAATGGGAGAAACTCCACGATGCCACACTTATGACACCCAGTACACACGGGACTCTGCACTGCCTACCATAACCTCCAGAACACAGAGAGTCTTGGAGGGCCTCCCCCTTCTGCACTAACTTGTAGAGGGTGGGGGGAGCCAATGAGTTCAAAGATGGGGGCCACAGCTGGAGCAATGGGGCCGACTAGTTGTCAGGAATGGCCAGGATGGAAACACTGCAAATGAAAAACAAATGTACACAGTTACAAAGAAATGGGGAAGTTGAAGATGAAAAATGAGATGTGTCTAAAAATTCTGTCACCCCAACCCCCCCAAGTGTCCTTGAGAAGCAGTCCAGTGGCATGTTGACAGACATCCTGGTATGTAAGTAGCCCCGGAATCCCACACTACAGCCAGCTGAGGCAGCCAGCACTCACAGAGCGGGGTACGTGGGCTGCCAGGCCAGGAATTTGTGCACCCCTTGTTGATGAAGCAGGGAACAGTACTGATGTTGGTTGGTACATCAGATACTCATCTGCCCCTACTAGCTGCAGTAATCTTGATCAATGGGATGGGAAACAAAGGGGAGGATAGGGGTTAAAAATAGCAATTAAAATTACTTCAGCAGCCTGTTGCTTTCAGGAGACAACTTTTTAATATTCAAAGCAGCTCTCAACCCCAAGGTTTCCAAAGGTAAAAGATTAGCAGGCACTCATACCCACTGCTGCAACTTACAACCCCCCACCCACAAAAGTGAAAAGTCAGTAGGCACTCATGCCCACTGCTGGAACTTACAACCCTCCCAAAAAAGATACCCGTTATTACACTGTACCTGAAGATGGCGTCCAAGTCGCAGCATCACTCCATCTCCCTCTCTGTCTTCCGCGCTCTCGGCAGCCTGAAGGTGCTTGCTGAACTTCGGGACACCGATGCTGGGCTTGCAATCTGGATTAAACATGTTGGCAAGGGCAGGCATGATGAATGCATTTGTCACTAGACCTATGATAAAAAAAAAAGAAAACAAAAACTTGGCTCAGAAACAGACTACATATTCAAGTTCAAGAGAATGGTGACCTCTGGCTGTCAGCCAAAGAACAAGTCAAAGCAGCCTTCAATCACAAGTCTTGAAACTGGAAGGCTGTCAGTTTCTGACCATCACAAACTGAAGGCCACGAACGTTTTCAGTCCAAGTATATACCCTTTTAAACATGAAGCCTTTAGCACTGTTTCAGAGTTTCGGGGACTCTGTTAGTAACCTCCCTTTGTGGGGCTCTGTTAGTAGACCCCCTTTGTGAGGCTCAGTTAGTAGCATCCCCCCCTTGTGGGGCTCTGCTAGTGGCTACCTTTGTGGGACTGTTAGTGGTCCCCTTTTGCAGGACTGTTAGTGGCCCCCCTGTGGGCTCAGTCAATGGACCCCATTTGTGAGGCTCAGTTAGTGGCCCCCCTCAGTGGGGCTTAGTGGCCTCCCTTTGTGGGGCTCTGTTATTTGTCCCCCCTGTGTGCTTTATTAGTTCCTGACCCCCATGAGGGACTCTGCTAGTGGCCCCCTTTTGTGAGGCTCTGTTAGTGGCCCCCCCTTTGTGGGGCTCTTAGCGGCCCCCCCTTTGTGGGGCTCTCTTAGTGGCCTCCCTTTGTGGGGCTGTTAGCTGCCCCACTCTGTGTCAGATTACCACTGGTTGGAATACTTAAAAAAACAAAACAAAAAAAAACACCTGGCCACACTCCACATGGCCCTTCTTATGCACCCATACTCATGAAGGAGCTAAACCCACTGGGACCAACACACATAATAATCCACAGGAGACAGCAGAATGTGTGCGTGCATGGGTGGGGCGATGATTTTTCTAACTCCCCGTAACTCCACCCCATTACTAAATGAATAATTTATCTGTAAATGCCCTTCTGCCTGGCACACTGGGAGCCTAACAAAATAACATGCAAGCACAGGTCATGCTCCTTAACTGTCCCTCATTTTCCTACAAATAACCTCTCTCCGCAGCACCACACTGAAAGAATGCTGCTCCGCATTCTACAGTAAGATTTAACAGCCAAAATCCACAGCAATCCAGGTTGTTCAATCAACAGCATCTACCTTGGGTAAGACAAGGTATAAAGGCAGAATGGCTAGACTGAAGGTCTTTTTCTGGCAGCAGTGTCTATGTTTCTATGTAACAGCCGTTCTGAATTATAAATCAAAAGGGCCTTCTTGTACAGGTGATATGGGGAAAATGTTCGGGGATCTGGAGTTGTGTCCCAGGGCACCAGAAGTGGTGCCACAGAGCAGTTCTGTGCAGCTGAGCCATAGATAAGAAGCGACAAAAAGAGGATTCTGAAGGGGTGGTACAGAAAAAGCAAAAAACTAAATAAAAATAAAAGGCCTGGAAAAAGCCTTCCTGCCAGCATAGACAGCTGCTTGGCAGTAAAATGGCATATGGGTAGTATGATCTAGTAATTAAAACATTAGTTGGTGAACCAGAAGATCAGAGGTTCAGATCCCACTAGAACCAAATACTGTGCGTCCTTGAGCAAGTCACTTAAGCTCCAAGTTCTCCTGTTTACCCAGCTGCATAAATGTTTTGCAGCAGGACCCAATGAAAACAAGACGCTGCATCCCAGCTGGATTATACTGGGTAAATAAATTGTACATAAACAGAATGGCAAGCTGTGGCCTGCTGTTTAGAAGTGTGTCCACTGAGTAGGGACTGGCTACACCCCAGTTAGTCATGACTTCAGAGCTTACTTACTCCCACAAGTGCGGACGTTTGTTTTGTACACTCTATAGAACTCTTTCTTTCTTCATCTAAAACTTTACTGGAGGTGTGAACATTAGTGTCCACAATTACTGCATGGTTTTCTCAAGTGACAAAACAATCATCATCAATTCTATAGCGCTAGCGCTTCTCACACACATTGCATCCAAAAGCACTTTGCAGGCAACAAGAGACTGGTAGTGATGACACTCTAAATGTGTAATGGCACCCATTTCACACATCAGCACCTAGGCACAGCCTTTGACAACTGAATGAACCAGTTTTTATGGGAAGGAGAATGATGGTAGACACCGGACAAAATCCCCCACTCTTGCAAAAAATGCCATGGGTTCTCTTACTTCCACCTGGACACCCTCCAGAACAGCACCAGAGACAGGTGGAAAGGACCTCAGTTTAATGTCTTATCCAAAGGACGTTACACCCAGTAGTACAACCAGGCGCGTAGCTACAAGGGTGCAGGGGATGCAGTGGCACCCGGGCCCATGAGGTTTGAGGGGCCCAAATCATAATGTTGATGTTTATTCAAAACTGGGGAGGGGCCCTGTAACATCACTTTGCATCCAGGCCCTTGTGGAATTTACTACGCTACTGAGTACAACCTCCTCAAAGTACTGCCCTTGGGTGCTAACGTTTAGGGTATGAGCCCAAGGGGGACAGGAACCCATGACCTTCTGGCCCACAGGCAGATGTGCTACCAACTAAGCCACACTATCACACCTATATGCTACATAATGCAATAGTATTCAGTTTCGACAAGTGCTGAAAACAAACACAGCTCTGACAGTACCTGGCGGATCAGAACATCATTTGGGAGCCAGCTGGCATCCCACGGACAAGTTTAAGGAGCCCATTTCTGTACTTCTCTCGTGTCTGTGACCAAACTGTCGCAGTACGGTGCACTGCTTTACCGTAAGCTGGATGAATTTCATGAACACCCTGTATGTGAATTTTATTTTCTTTGAGGATACAGCTACTGCTGCATCAGCAACAGAGAACTTGGCAGACAATGCTTTTACGTAACCTGACAGGCTCATTTCTTCTCTGCAACGCAACAATTCGAAGTGAGGCCAGTGGCCTTTAAAGATTTTTATTTTTCTAATGGGAGCAGCAGAGGATACTAGGCAGTGGATCATCTTTTCATCAGACAGCCTCCCATGCCAGGTTTATCTAATAATAATAAAATATATATTTTGGATTTCTGCCCAGCTCCATTTCGATTCAATACATTAAAGCTCAGCCCGCCATGAAAAAGTGGATGGTGGATTTTGAACCTCGATGTACAAGATGAAGGTGTAGGGGTTTCTCATGACCGGGCTTTGCTAGTCACTTTGTGTTTCCAAGGTGCTGGGCAACAAACAAGTTGCCTGCTACACAGTGGCTAAAAAAAAAAAAAAAAATCTTACATGGTTAATTTGATTACAACCTGTGCTTCCTTGCAGAAACATATATCCCCTCCACCTCAGCACCATTAAACCTCAATGTTACAGCACCGAGTACATGGGGGTACATAACTCCATCAGAGTTGCCTTTCTGATCCCCAAACTGGCAAGCAGTGGACAATTTCACTTGACTACTGACTTTTTAATACGTATTGATCGTCCAAACTGCAACAGTTTCTAAGAACTTCAAAAGCTAGTATTTCTTCCTGGGGAGTCACTGCTGCAGTGTGCGGTATCGCTCCCTCATTTGAAGACCAGCTGAGTCAGATTTCTCTACATGGCTGAGCAGAATCTTGATTTTCACAGTTTTTCGGGGGGCGGGGGCTAGGTGGGACATTTTTGACTCTTACTTTAATACTAAAACTGTGGCGCTCCTACTGGGAAGGCTAACATTAAATGATAAAATCAAACAAGAATCAAATAAATCACTTTCTTTCACCTCTGGACCAGTTTCTCTGTGAGGTGGCAGTTCATTATGTGAGGCTGTATTAAATTTCATAGGTTACCACTGTCTGACTGTTTATATAATAGTGGTTTGCTGATAAGCAAATGTGATAAAATCTCAAATCACTACTAGAGAGCAACAATGAAGCAATGACATGTACACAGTAGAAAACAGCACAGGTTATCACCACTCTCTCTACGCAACTTCTAATAACTCCACTATGTACATGTCAACGAGCAGGAATCTAATGTGCCGCACTACATTCCAACAGACCTCTCCCGAGCATCCAGATTCATTTAAATTAAATAAAATAAAATGCAAAGGAATAGTAAACGATAAGGGTGGGAAACCCCTATTATATAAACAAATACGTGATGGTAAGTGATGCGATAGCTGATATATCAGCACTTGTGGCAAGTGAGCTCGGGGTTTAATCACTCGTGTGATAACCCCTGAGCTCACTTGCCATTTGTGCTGATATATCAGCTATCTCATAACTTACCATCACGTATCCCCTTAATATCTCAGTACTGCACCCAGTTATGAAACACTGAAGGTACATATGAAACTTTTTATAAATCATAAGAAAAAGAAAAAAAAAACGTAAGAAATAAGACATGATGGGTTGTGCATGGGACAGATATTACAGCATGCCCAGGGGTGTAGTGAAGAAGTGTGGTAATATCTGTTCCATGCACACCCTGGAACGTCTTACTGTGCTTAGAAAATGGGCCACATTTTTAAAAAGTTCTTACTTATAAAAACAAACAAGCTTTTATATCGCGTGTATATATATATATATATATATATATATATATATATATATATATATGAATGAAAGGTATTACTGTCATTTTTCTAAATCAAACAGTCTTTCTGCCAGGTAGAAAATGACGTCATGCTGCCAGGAGTGCCCCACAAACTGTTAGCTTGAAAGAAAATATATAAGAAACAGGCATTTTATTTATTTATTTAGTTTTTGTTGACCAGGTAAGAGCACTAGACAACTCTTGCCTATTTTCAGGCACGACCCGGGGGAAGGGGATACAGATGAATGCCAACTGACCTTAAACCAGATTAAGCTGTTGGTGGTATTTTCAATGAATGAGGGAAATTTG
The DNA here is from genome assembly GCA_016271365.2 of Neoceratodus forsteri. Classification (NCBI taxonomy): domain Eukaryota; kingdom Metazoa; phylum Chordata; order Ceratodontiformes; family Ceratodontidae; genus Neoceratodus; species Neoceratodus forsteri. The sequence continues at coordinate 123,321,497 of JADMNL010000031.1, forward strand.
GCCAGGACACCGGGGAAATTCCCCTACTCTTTTCGATAAGTGCCATGGGATCTTTAACATCCACCTGAACTACCACCAATCCAGGCAGATGGGACCTCGGTTTAACGTCTCATCCGAAAGATGGCACCTCAGAAGTGCAGCACCCCTCTCATGCTGCACTACAGTGTTAGTACTGGGATATTAACCCAAGTTCCAAATGTAGGAACTGAACCCACAACCCTCTGATCTCCTGAACTCAGAGGTGAGTGTGCTGCCTACTGAGCCACTGACACTGCTAATTTACACATTTACAGGTTGGTGCCCTTTTTTGGGGTCTAGAGTGGCCTCCCTGAGCCCTAGTATAGTGTGTTGGAGTAGCAAGAGCAGGAGGAGGGCAAGCTGCAGCAGCAGCCAGCCGTGTAGCACAATTGCGTTACAGTGAGTGTATCAGCGGGAACTTGCAATTCCCAGTCCATACAGAGCTCAGGCTGCGGCCTACTCCGCGTGGGTGGGAGAACTAGACAGAAGGAGCCAGTGGGAGGTGGAGGAAGCAAAGAAGCTGACATTTAGTTAAGCCGCTCCCGTGGCATTAGTGAGCCAGGAGCAAGTGTGGGAGCAGCAGGGGATGCCAGTGCTGGGGGATTAAGAGAGAGTGTGGGAGAGCAGAGGAGCAGCATGGACTACCTGCCTTCCCCCTTCCCCCAGTAGCCACTTCATTTTAATATATTTATTATTTATTTTAATGCTTTATGCCCCTTTGGGCATCTGCTGCTGCCACTGTTCTGTGGGCTCTCCTAGACCAAATGCGATCTTCAGCCCCCAGTCTCTCAATTACTGCCGCTCTCTGAATTACAGCCCCTCAGGGCTTGCCTGTAGCCACAGGCGGCTTTTCCATTACTCCCCTCGGGGAGCTCTCAGTCCTGCCTGCACTCTGCTGGCTTTTGCCAGATTAAATTTAGTCCACCAGGCACTGCCAAAGCCATGGCGTGGCATACAATATGTGGCACCTGCCGCGCTCACTGCTGCCATCCTCCGCATTCTCCACTCTCACAGACCCCCTTTGCAGTTGCCGCAGTAGCAGCTTACATGTGTCTGTTTTTGGCTAAAATGGGAATGAATTTGAAGAGTGAGTGGAACCACAGTTTCCCTAATCGGACTGTAAGTCGTGGCTGAGCAGAGTCAAAGAGGAAAAAAATTGGGGCATCTGAAAAACGAACATTCTAATGGCACATTAACTTTTGTTTCTGAAATGCGGTCCTGCTTTGAGTTCTTGTTTCTACCTGTGCATCAAACAGGTTTGATGCACAGGTAAAAACCAGTCAAAATACAGGATTTTATGTCCCCATTTTTTAATGAGACAGTAACCACCTAGCAACTATATAGTGGCAGTGGAACTGGAACAAGATGGATCCAGTTCTCAACAGCTCAGGACAAACTCTCTGCCCCTCCCCAAATAGCCTCATATTGGCCCAAGTGATTAACCTACTCGTGATTCCAGCCAGGTCGTCCTACTGAGTAGCCCATCATCTCTAGCACCGTTTTTAATTACTGGAAACATTTTTGTCAAAATGATGCCTGTTAGGTGGTCCGTCTGCACATTAGTAGGGCTACAGCTCGCAATGCTGGTGCCCTGGGTTCGGGAAACAAGCACAGGTTGTGAACAGCTGGTCAGGAGAGAGAGACAGAGAATTGAGCATCCCAGGGACAGCTCTCCTCCCTCTGGGCTGGGGACTCCACGTCTCGCTGAGGAAGGGCCACCGTCATTGCACATCAGGGCCCTGGGAGAAAAGTGGAAGAAAATACCACGGCACTATCTGGCTGCCTCCACACTACTAAGATGACAGACCATCCAGCACCATTTGTAGCCCTGGGCTAGTGGTGGATAACCAGTATGTCCATGAAATGGCTGGTGACAGGGCAGTGAGAGATGCCACAGGGGAAAGGGGATGGAGGAGCAGAAGCAGATAATGAAAAAAAAAAACACAAACTTCACCTGTTCACATAACGTATACCTGCCATAAAGCTGCAATTCTCTTGTTATGACATCACAGCCTGTTACCAAGGAAATTATTTAGATGGCAGAAGCAGAGGGGCACAGACTCAATTTTTCTGCGGATGTCCCCAGCTATAAGAGGAGAATGTCCTGAAATTCTATCTTGTTTGGAATGTTTTAAGAGTCATGTCAGGCCAGTGTCAACACTAATGTTTTTGCAGGAAACAGGAAAATCTTTTATAAAAATGTCAGGTCAAGTGGCAGCTTTATTCTGTACAGTGCGTTTCACGTGCTGATTTCGCTGCTTATCACTCGCAGTACATGGCAGCTATTTACAGACCAATACAATAGGAGAACGCACTGAGGGTAATGCGATAAAGTCAGAGCAGTTCTTTGGACTTTGGACCAACAGCTGGACAGAACAGACATGTGGTGGGCTTGCTTTCAGTAAGGATGCAAATCTCGGCACAAGGCTTGGAGGCAGCAGTTCTAATGAGGGAGTGAGCAGATGAAGCTATGCAACTGTAGGACAACAGACTTGGGGGAGAGAAACAGGAGGATGGTGTTGAAGTGCAGGTGGCAGTGAAGGGTGAGGGGGGTACGAGGTCGTGGAGGTCCTTTGTGATGGAGTGATGCTGTCACAATTACTTTCCAGAGCAAGGAGGCGGACAGTGTAGCCTTGGAATAACTGAACTGTTGTAAGCAGAAAGTTAGGGAGGCTTCAAGCGGAACACGTGCCTAAAGCACCAAGCCTAAATGTGGGGTTCCCCAATAAGGAGAGACAGTGGAAAAATAAACCCATTGTTTTCTTACTTTTTAGCATCCAAACCATGAACTGATCCGGCTGTCAACCCATTCCAACATTTTCCAACACAAGTAGCTCTGGGCACATCCCAGAATTCACCCAACAGCTGACAGCGGTCGGGACATTTCAGCTGTATATACCATACACAAGAGCTTTTCAGAGCTCTGATCCGCTGGTCTCATTGTAACTCCAAGGCTAAATACAGCTTGTGATCTCAGATAAAACTCATCTGAAATTCAAATTGAGAGCTCAGTGAGAACCCTTAGACTGGATTAATAAAAGTTTAATGAGCTAGGATTTGACGGTCTGATAAAAGGGAATGGCATAGTTAGGGAATTGCTCTCTGCTCACAACAATTAACCACCCACCCCCAAAATAGAACAGAAATACCAGTTTCCTGCACACTTCTAAACCACTGGCTCTACTGGGGGAGGGGGGTCAATAAGAAGGCTATGAAGCATTCTTCGCTATCACAAGGCAACATCTGGGCTGTTCTCCCATTTCCATGGAAGCGCAGGCTGCATATTAAAAAAAGGGACTAAATTCTTAATATAATGTGTATTATAAAACAGTGCTTGGAAATTGAGCATTCTGATTGACTGACTGCATTTTTTTTTTGCATTATTTATTTGTATCTCCTCCGTCAAGCCCGCTGTCGTCCTCTACCAATCTACCATCCAGCTGCTCTGACGCCCCAGTTGTTCTGGTCGTATCCCTTCACTGGGGGGGCTCTTCCAAATCCTGTCGGGTCATCGGGAGGAGAGACTGGAGTGCACGTAGCACTCCCTTGCAGCTTCACTGGGGCACAGAAATGCAGCCTGGAGGTATCTCAGCTGGGAGACGCGGGGAGGTGGGGCAGTCATCATCCGGATGGCATGAGTGCATTTTCACGCTTTTCTTGTCCCCCCCCCCCGTGCACCGCTCTTGTAATACCCCCTGGTCTCCACCGGAGGACACTAGGCGCAGGGCTTCCCACCCAACCCACCCCAGGAGAGTAAAGCAGTCCTCCGGGACACAATCTCCTTCTTCCCAGCCAGCCCCGGCGCCCAGAGTCTGTTCCCGAACCCAGTCGCCGGCGTGGTGTGAGGTAAGGGGCCGGAGGCTGGCTGCATTTTAATGGGTTACGTTAATGACTGGAAACCCTCACCTACAATAAAATAATCAGAATTTCAGCTATAAAAGCATTCAGATAAAAAAAAAAAAAAATTGGTTTAGTGCAATTGCCGTATAACACTGAAACACTCTACAGTTGGGGTACCTTTATTAATCTAACCTTGGAACTCTGCATTCATGTCAATGCCATCCACAAAAAAACAGCCTTAAACTCCATGCCCTGTACAGGAACAAGTCCTGCTTGCCACTCTGGTCTGCCATGAGATCGTCCTTAAAATGATTTTGCCGACATCGGACTATTCTGTTATCTATAGTGCTCCCTCCATTAGGGTCTCTCCTTCCCTGCTCTAGAATCTCAGCATCACTCTCACTGAGCCACCTTCCACTCAAGCAGCTAGTCTGCCTCCCTGCCTTCCTAGCGCTCCGACCTCCTCTCAACCCCTGTACCCTCCTCCTAGGCACTCTGGTCCTCTGACTCTCGCTCCTTCAGCATTCCCACTACAGTACCCATTACCTGTCGAACTGCCTCTTCTCTGCCCTTACTCCCCCCCCCACTGAACTGCCCGACTTTCCTCTACCTGCCTGTCCCAAATCCCTTACCTCTCTCTCAAACCTTTCCTCAGAATGCCTTAACCCTCTCCTACTCCTTCCATTAGCCTCTTCTGAATTAGTCAATTTTCCCTACGAGTCTCTGAACCCTGGAAACGTCTGTACCTTGAATTCCCGTTACCTAGCTCATTAAAGCTCCCGGCCTTTTTCATTCTTTGGCTTTTACAATTTTGTGCTTTTTTGAATGTTGGTGACTGTAATTCTATCAACTGCTGCTGCTTTTCACTTAATTTGCCTTGAATTGTACCTATTTACTTGCTTATTTGCTTTCCTTCACATTCTCCTTGCCATGTACTATACAGTTTGTTCTTTGCATTTAGCCATCATTAGTAAGGTATGTCTACATTTCTTGGTCTTGGTCTGCCCTTCTGTAATCCCGCCCCCCAGGTCTCACCTGGAAATGAGCCTCAACTCAGCATGCCTGTCACCAATTTTCAGACAAATAAATAAACCCTAGGGACACGGGGCACTTGGCTTTGCCTCGCACCTCTGGATGCATAAAAAGTTACATTGACAGCCTTGACTGTGCTTAAGAATAGGTACACGAGTTACAATTCTATTGTATTTTTGGGATTCTTCTGATATCACAGTCCAAGAAGGTGAAGCTTGAGTGGTCTGTTCTTGCCACCAGAACCATCCCCCGATGCAATTTTCAGCCTTGTTCACATCTTCCTATTTTGTTATTACTGTAGAATACAATGATCCAACTTGCTTATAAATTGCAGCCACAGTAAGGATGCAGTTGCTGGGAGGGAGGAATGCCTAGTGCTACGAAATGTAAATGCATGTGTGATGTCAGGCCCAGCGTCTTGGATGTAGACTAGAAGAAAAAAAACTGGGAAGGCCATCTTGTTGCCAGAAGATGATCATCGTGTTTGCCGCATGTCAGTCAGGCCTGGCTCTGATTCACCCTTCCTCCTTTCTGGCCAGTGAGTGAGCAACTCCTGCACAGTACACAACTGATATGGGTTCTTTTCTGTCCCCATGTCGACTGCTTTCACTCTGCTAGCTGGGATGTGTCACCACCCAAAGAGCCGAATGAAGGTGCATTATTTAGTTTTGTAGAGGGCCCTGCAGAGGCAAGGAATAATGCAGCAGTCAGCAGTACAGAGTTACGTTTAGGTCCAGTAGGAACAATGATCCAGCAATTAGAGAGTGCCCAGGCTGGCGAGTACAGGGTCTGTGGATGCAGCAGGGCTTGAGGGGTTTACACCCACTTTTGTTCTCCCTAAGGATATCTCACGTCACGAGCATGCACTCCTGAAGTTGCTGGAGACATCTAGTCCTCTCTTGCAGTCCTGCTGCACCCCCCCCCCCCATGGTCACCTGAGGGAAGGTGGTGTAGCAGCAGGAATCTGGCATCTTCCTTCCTGGAGAAAAGGAGCATCAGCTGGGACGCTCAACTCATCCCCACCAACTGCCCCCCTCAAATGATCCAGGCTCATCCACGAACCTGGATCTCTAGTGTTGAGAGCGGCAGCGCTACCACTGTGTTGACAGGCTGGCCAACTTCTTTTATTTATTTAGTAACCAGTGCCTGAGACGGCGCACTGAGCCAAGGCTCGTTTCCTAGTGCAACACGGATCTGCCCTTTGGCACAGGTGAGAGGGGGTTAATAAATGACAGAGACTATGGAGTGATGTGGAAAATGTCAAACACAACAGTCAGTGACCACGATGGCTCAGAGGGCATGCAAGAGCTTGAGAGAGAGAATACCCAAGTGTAACTGAGAACTAGGAAGCAATCAGTGTTTGTGGTGGGTGGGTTTCTACTCCTCCCCTGGAGGGTTCTGAAAGCAGAATAGAAAACAGTGGCAGTTCCAGATGCCTTGTAACCAGGCATATAAAGAGAATTTACATCTGGAATATGCTAGAATTTATTAATCACTGCTGGCGCATAGCAGATCCCCCCCACCCCAAGTCACCACTGCCGCTATGCTCTGCACATCTGCCCTTGTTATCATACTTGGGATGGTTGCTCACCAAGTATTGTCTGGGAAAGTGGGATTGTGATGGGGCAAAAAAGCATCCGGGCATTCATGCAACAAGGAGAAACAAAGAGGGGGAAAGAAAATATCAGCAATCACTATTTAATTTCTTAACTCAATTAATTAATTTTCCTTGCCAGGATAACCTCAGTTTGGTCCAACTCTTGGTTATCAAGAAGGTCCCGGGGTGGATAGCAGTGTAGTTATACAAAATTATATTCAGTGTCATTACAGATTAGTGCAGGTGACAAACTATACAGAAGACAGAGGTGCAGTAAGACAATATGTAGGGCATCATAAAGAGAAAAAGGAAGACGGGCAATGAAACCTTCACAATGCGAGCTGTATAATACAGCAGGTACGGCGCTTGCTGATGGTACCCCTGCGTTCTGCCCGACTCCTAATGCATTAAGACCCCCTAGTGCTGGAAGCCTTGAAACTGGAATTATCTATATTTATAAAACACAGATACACATACCTACATACAGATACACACACACACACACACACACAAACTAATCCTGCATTCCTATCAAAAGTCACACTGTGTCCCTACTGTGGGCAGCCAAAGACTAACGAACTGCCAGGCAGATGTGTTCAACAAGTCTGACTGACTCTGACATATCTGGCTTACAGCTAGCCCTCCCACACACACACACACACACACAGTTTCTGGCTTCTCTACTAGTTAGCAGCAGCCTGATCTTTTCTCTGAATATTACGTCAGTCCAATGCTCCCCTCACTCCCAACAGGGATTTCACAGTTTAATCTGACATTTTCTGCCCAAGTATCTTGCCACTGGTTCGATTTTGAGCTACTTCAGCTGCATCATGTCTAACAGGGCTACGCATCTTGTGAAAATAACCAGCAAAGACTGCAAGAAGAACAAGAGCTTTAAAATAGCAGGTAGCATGAGCTTGGTGGTCTCAGCTTGGGTCACCAGTGGATATGATCACATGCGACAGCTCGGCAGTCTCAGCTCAGTCACCAGTGTATATGATCACATGTGACATGAGCTTGGCGGTCTCACCTTGGGTCACCACTGGATGAGATCACATGCGATATGAGCTTGGCAGTCTCAGCTCAGTCACCAGTGGATATGATCACATGCGACATGAGCTCAACAGTCTCAGCTCAGTCACCAGTGGATATGACCACATACAACATGAGCTTGGTTGTGTGAGCTCAATCATCAGTGGATATGATCACATGAGGCATGAGCTCAGTGCTCTCAGCTTGGGTCACCAATGGATATGATCACATGTGACATGAGCTTGGCTCTCAGCTCAAGTCACCAGCGGACGAGATCATATGTGACATGAGTTCAATGGTCTCAGCTTGGGTCACCAGTGGCTGAGATCACACACAACATGAGCTTGGTGGTGTGAGCTCAGTCAGCAGTGGATATGATCATATGAGGCATGAGCTCAGTGTGATCAGCTTGGTTCTCCAGTGGATGCAATCACATGTGACAGAAGCTCTACAGTCTCAGCTCAGTCACCAGAAGATATGATCAAATGAACATAAACTCAGCGGTCTCAGCTCAGTCATCAATGGATATGATCAAATGAACATGGGCTCAGCTGTCTCAGCTCAGTGCATGTGATCACATGCGACATAAGCTCAGCGATCTCAGCCTGGGTCACTAGTGGATGTGATCACATCCTACACAAGCTTGGTGGTCTCCGCTCAGTCACCAGTGGATATGATCACATTCTAAATGAGCTTGGTGGTCTCCGCTCAGTCACCAGTGGATATGATCACATGTGACATTAGCTCAATGGTCTCAGCTTGGGTCACCAGTGGCTAAGATCACATGCAACATGAGCTTGGTGGTCTCAGCTCAGTCAGCAGTGGATATGATCATATAAGGCATGAGCTCAGTGCGCTCAGCTTGGTTCACCAGTGGATGCAATCACATGTGACAGAAGCTCTACAGTCTCAGCTCAGTCACCAGAAGATATGATCAAATGAACATAAACTCAGCGGTCTCAGCTCAGTCATCAATGGATATGATCAAATGAACATGAGCTTAACTGACTCAGCTCAGTGCATGTGATCATATGCGACATAAGCTCAGCGATCTCAGCTTGGGTCACTAGTGGATGAGATCACATCCTACATGAGCTTGGTGGTCTCCGCTCAGTCACCAGTGGATATGATCACATGAGGCATGAGCTCAGTGCTTTCAGCTTGGGTCACCAGTGGATAAGATCACACGTGACATAGTATTTGACAACAGATAAGGACCGCTAGGCCCACCCACCAGTCCCAGCTTGGGTCACCAGTGGATGAGATCACATATAACATGAGCTCGGCAGTCTCAGCTTTGGTCACCAGTGGATGAGATCACATGCAGCATGTGCTTGGCGGTCTCAGCTCAGGCACCAGTGGATATGATCACATGCAACATGCGCTCGACGGTCCCAGCTCAGTCACCAGTGGATATGATCGTGTGCGACATGAGCTCGGCGGTCTCAGCTCAGTCACCAGTGGATGAAATCACATGTGATATGAGCTCGGTGGTCTCAGCTTGGGTCACCAGTGGATGAGATCACATGCGACATGAACTTGGCGGTCTCAGCTTGGGTCACCATTGGATGAGATTACATGCAACATGAAACTGGCGGTCTCAGCTTGGGTCACCAGTGCATGAGATGGCATGCGACATGAGCTCTACGGTCTCAGCTTAGTCATCAGTGTATAAGAACTCATGAGACATGAGCTTGGTGGTGTCAGCTCAGTTGCCAGTGGATATGATCACATGCGACATGAGCTCTACAAGTTTTGGCTCAGTCACCAGTGGCTAAGATCTCATGCGACATGAGCTGGGTGGTCTCAGCTCAGTCACCAGTGTATAAATTCAAATATGGCACGAACTCAGCGGTCTCAGCTCAGTCACCAGTGGATGAAATCACACGCGACATGAGCTTGGCGGTCTCAGCTCAGTCACCAGTGGATACTATCACATGCAACATGAGCTTGGCGGTCTCAGCTCAGTCAGCACTGGATACATGCACATACGACATGAGCTCGACAGTCTCAGCTGGGGTCACCAGTGGATACGATGACATGTGGCATCAGCTCGGCGGTCTCAGCTCAGGCAGCAGTGGATACAATCACATGCAACATGAGCTCAGTGGTCTCAGCTCAGCCACCAGTGGATACGATCACATGTGACATGAGCTCAGCAGTCTCAGCTGGAGTCACCAGCGGATACGATCACATGTGGCATCCACATGGCGGTCTCAGCATAGATACCAGTGGATGGTAGCCAGCCAACGAAACCAACCATATCAAATCTGTACATTCAGTAGTATCTGCAGGAAGGGACTGGACAAACCCAGTGAGGGAACTGCCCCCCCCCCCAAAAAAAAAGACAGACAAGGACATCTCTTAGACAGCAGTTCTGCACTTCTGGATGAATAATGGTTCAACGATGTTACAAATTACTACAGAATACATAACATTTTTTGTTGTTATTCTCGTCTCCCTGGCCATGCTCCCTTCTGCCAACCTCTCTATCCCAGTCATCCAGCTTCTCCCAGACTTACCAGATTCTCTATAGCTTAACACCCCCCCCCCTCCCCGGGAAGGGGTAGCTGGGCTGCCAAAATCCCCACCATGGTCCGGATCCGATGAAAGGAAGTTCTTACTCACCAGTGCAGGACCTGAGGAAGATTGCTGTCATCCTGCCAGACTAGGGCAGGTTCTGTGTTCTGGTCTTAATCTCAGGACACCAACATCAAGGGTGCACAAGTGCAAGCACGCAAGTGTAGCAAGGCATGGGACCAGATGGCACGCTCCCTCCCATTAGCTGCTCCCAGCTGCACTGCCACATGTGGTCACCCAGGTGGCAGCAAGGCAACGGAACTAGCTGCCTCCCTCCTCAGAGGATAGGGCCCTCAGAGACGCACAATGAACTCTCCTTTCCCCAGGTGGCCCCCAATGATCCAGGCTCGATCCCAAACCTGGGTCGCTGGCATCCCAAGTGGCAGCCCTACTGCTGAGCCGACTGGCTGGCCTGATAACACTTTTTTTTAATTTTCTATTTCGCTTTCCAGGGCTTATGAGGCATGTTGGTGGCCTATCCAAGAAATGCATAAAAAGCCTCCGACTGCCCCTTTAAGTGCCTTTGTTTATGACATCTCAGTGCTCACCACGACTTGCTCCTTGTGGGTAGTGTTTCAGTATGTCTGTACTTGGGCAGCACACATTCACCTCCAGCCTGTGCTAGCCGCCCCGAGCCCCACAGGCAGCAGCTGTAAAAATTCAGCTAAAGGGATACACCCCTAACTAGACAGCACCCTTTGACTTTCATATTGGAAAGATTCGCTGACCTAAATCTGCTCTCCCAGAAGGGAAAGGGGAGACATGATTGAAACATTCAAAAATCTGAGGGGGAGAGGAGGGGTTAACCTGGTAGCTTGCCAGCAACTGTTCAGACAATATGAGGGTCTGTGACAAGAGGACACAACTTTAAGCTGGTTGGGTGCGTATTCAGGATGGAAACACTTCTTCACAGAGACAGTGGCACACAAATGAAAGCACCTACCCAGGGAGGGTGGTTAATGCTGAGATGAAGCAGGGTTTAAGACAGGGTGGAACAGACACGAGTCTGGTGAAAATCACAGTGAGAGAAGAGGTTGGGGTTCATGCAACGAACAAGGAAGGAGATTCCAGCAGGGAGCACTGTCTATGCCCAACCAGTGCTAGACTGCTGGGACTAAGCTAGGGACCGAGCAGGCCTGATGGACTGTAGGTCCTTTTCTGGTTTTTTACACGGTTTCTATATTTGCCATACCATGAACCACCAGTAGAGGTCTCTAGCGGTTTCAATTACTAAGCACTTCTCTGTTATTTACTGCTTCACCACTAGATGGCACTCTTTGGCACAGACTGTCATCTCCTACATGAGAGGTAGCATCTCAGCCAGCTCCTCCAAACCAGAGAGCAAACACACTTGACAAGGGAGGTCTGGGATGGGAGCAGGAGGAGGAACCAGTTTACCAGTGAAGCTCAAATGAGATGCCATGCCTGATTTTCAGTGAAATCCCATATAGTTTGCCTGCAGAAAAGGACCGTTTGGCCCACCCTGCAGACACTATTTGGTTTCCAATAACCCTCCCCACCTCCCTTCTAATTTACTGCTATGTTTATCCCATGCATGCTTGAACACCCCCCAATTGTTTTAGCCTCCACCACTTCTGTTGGCAGCCTGTTCCAGGCATCTACCACCCTTTCAGTGAGGATATATTGCCTCATCTCTCTGAACTCCCCCCCCCTTCCCCACAGCTTCATGGCATGCCCCCTGGACTCCCCACCTGCACCCTGGTCATCCTGTGAGGTATCTGTAGGTCTCCTTCATGTCACCTCTCCCCTCTCCTAGGGATTACATGCTGAGATCCCTCTGTATCACTGTAGGGCTTCCCATGCAAACCCTGCACCATTTTAGTTGCCCTCCTCTGGACAGCCTCCACCCTGCCTTTTCTGAGGTGTGGCCTCCAAAACTGGGCACAGTACTCCAGGTGGGGGCATACCAGGGAGCGACATGGTAGCATTTTTACTCACTTTCACTGCTGAAGAGGACAGAGCACAGGAACACCAAGTTCCATGCTCGTGGTCAAAGAGTGACCCAGTGGTTGTGGTGAGATTAGACGTTGGATCTCCAGTGTCACAGTTCCTTGCTCAGCCCACTAGACCTTGTGCGCACAAAATCAGATGGCACAAAAATTACAGTAAAAAGCTCTGGTTGGGGTAGTTGCCGAGGGGCAGCATGCCTCAGCTGGGGAGGGTTGGCAGCATGTTCTGAGGCCACAGCAACTCCAGCAGTTGTGTTAGGGAACTTGCTCTAGCTGCAGGGGTGCAGTGTGCTTACGAGGCCAACGAGGTATGAAGGGAGGGTATGGGGAGAGGAAAGAAGTAAAACCCCGCTGCCATCTGAAATGACAGCAAATCTGCCTGAACAAGGAATATCTCTGGAATGACGACAGGGAGACGGGATAAAAAATATGTTGAAAAAACAGCTCTGGCTGATTGGTATGGAGAGTAAAAGTATAGGCCTACAAATCAACAGGCTGCAGAGGTTCAGTTCTCCTCAGGGGCACAAACTATATTGTCCGAGAAAATCTGAGGTAATGTAAGCAGAGGTAAAAATGACAGCAAAAAACATTATCCCTGTATAGAGGCAGGCCAATCTTTCAAGCATGTTGACGGTTAGCGTTATTAAAGATGTTCATATGCAGGCTATCAAACTCAAAGTGTGTAGGTGGCAAGCCACTGAAACAGAAAATACTGCACTGTGCAAAGCTGCCAGATTGGGAACGGAATTAATCTGTCAGCAGAGGCTGCATAAGAAAGCTGAGGTAAGTAAGCTCTCCTTTCAGTTTGTTAGACGGAGCAAGAGACGTGAAGTATTGTGCTCTCGTCGTCAGAAGACTGGAGCAGTGATACGCTAGCCTGTCAGTAGAAAGCAGCTGAAGTATTCTGCTGCAGTAATACATCATGACATGCTGTGAGTAAACAGAAAGATTTATTCTGACATCATAAGCCTATGCAGGAACAGAAGGATGCAGTGTGTCCGCATATGTTGCCAGGGAGGGGCAAGATGCTCCACCTCAGGAAGGAGAAACACCAACACTATTATTAAACTCAGACCTGACTGGGGGAAGGGGATGCAGGGAAACACCTTCAGTCCCACATAAGGATCAGTCGACCTGAGGTGATAATGTACTATGACATCATCGGTCTGGGCAGGATGACGCCGTCAGCACAAAGATTCCATGCATTTCTCCTGCCAGGAAATTCCTGTCTTGACAAACATTTGTTTGCCATAAAGATTTTTGTTAGTTTTTTTCTGGTCTCTTTTGTTATCTCTAAGCTGAGACAATAGCCATGGTATAGCAATAACTGATACTACCAAACACAGATAACATTTGATAAACAACAGGGCACACTTACCTATGTCTAGTATGTGCTCACTGCAAGTAACACGCAGTGAAACGGTTATGTGCATCAGTATCAGTTACACTCCTCCTTCAGAGGTGGAAAACATTTCACAGAAAAGTCTATATCCGCTAACATTAAAAGACAAGCACATGCAAATAAAATGCTTCAGAAAGCAAGATCCTCTGAACAAGGTGGGGTAAGGAGAAGCGGGGTGGGCCTAGGAAGTGTGGGAGGGTGTGAGGTAGTGAGGAGGGTAGAAGAGATGGGGAGAGAGAAAAAAAGGAGGTGGGAGTGTGGAGAAAAATAAGGGAAGTGGAAGGGTTGGTCCCCGTAGGTATACCAATTAGGTGGTGCTAAACCCATAACATATCCAAGCTCTAACTGCAGGCCTTGTGTGTCTATTTAGGTAATACAGATTCAAATATATGAATTAACCTTTCATGTAATGCTCCCAGTGTTGTGAGATAGGGCACATTCAACTTTCAAGAGTAACTTTAGCACATAAATGGGACAGAAACATTTCTTAACATCTCAGAAATACCACACTACTTTAACAGCAGAAGTGGCTAAAAAAAGTTATTTTAAGGCACTGGCTAGATGACAAGGTTCCAGCCTACTCAGAATGGCATAATGAAATTGTGGCTGTCTTAAAAATTGAAAAATAAAATCATAGGCAGAACAAATAACAGGCTTGGTAGTTATCGAAAACAAATTCTAGTCAGAACCGATACGGCTGCGTCGAGCTCCTACCTGGCTGTACAGTGGCAGCATGGATCTCAGAGCGGTGGCGGCAATATCAGAGCAGCGGGAGCAGTGGTGTCTCAGTGGATGGCACAGCTGTCGAAGCTGCGACAGTGTGTCAGTGGCAAGATGATTATGGCGATACTCGCGCATGCGCAGTTTCCCCAGAAGTTCGTCCTTAAAGTAGTGCACCCCTGGGGAGAGGGCAACCATGCTGCAGAGGGGAGCTCTGTCACAGAGGACAGTGCCAATGCAGTCAGCACTGTCCAGACACTGCTGCATCACTGTAATAGAACACAGTGTCGCGTTCCGGTTGTGACCCTCTGTTCTATTACAGTGATGACAAAACATCTGCAGAGCTCCACCCACACAGCCATAAAAAAAATGGGAAACGCTTTGCACTCTGCTATCCCTTGACACAGTGCTAGCTGTCGAAACTTAAAAACTGCCACCATGGGTAAGGAGAAGGAGTAATGGTAAAAATGTGAAAAAGTGTACGGACTCGTGAGATAGCCTAAGTCTATGTTTTAGTAACACTGTCTTACTTACATCAGCAACTGAATCTACTATGTAACTAATGAACTCTGGACCAGCTGATTAATAATCTATCAAATAAGCTGGCCCAGTGGCGCCGAGGGTTGAGGCGCTGGTCACCACACCATGCGCCACGCCGGCGACCCATGTTCAGGAATGAGCACGGGTTGGCAGGGAAGGCGTTAGATCGAGCGTCCAATGGACTTCTCTCCATCTCTGGGGAGGGGGATGCTCTGCGGTCGGTGCACGTCTGACCCCTGGCGGAGGCTGGGGCTCAGTGCAGCTCTGTTGACAATACATGGGGGCAGGAGCATGGCAGATGCCTGGCGGAGACACGCACAGATGCGCGGAGCCCACGCTTGCGCCATTATCCTACTGCCCGCATAGGAAAGAAAAGGAAAAACCCTGGAGGCTGGTCATGGCGGCTTGATGGCTGTCCCACGGTGCTCCATTCCCGGAGGTAACACCTTGAGCCACATCCTGAATGGACGGGTGAGCAGGGGGCTCCCTGTTGCCCCACCACGGGAGGTAAGCCGTGGGGGCTACAAGGTAAGGGCCTGAAGGGAATGGAGGCTAGGGACGGTGGCCGGATGAGAGGCCAACCAGGGCCAGGGGGAAGAAATTAGTAGCAAAAAAATTTAATTAAAATAATTTATCAAATACATTGGAATACTGTCATGGGTGTGTGTGTACTATGGTATTACTGTGTATAGTGTTTACTCTATTACTGTACATACTATAGTATTACTGCACCTACTGCTGTTGTATTACAACTGTGTGTACCATTACTTTATTACTGTATGTAAGCAATAAGACATGACAGGATGTGCATTAGACAATTCTAACACATGGCCAGGGGGTGTAGTGCCACGTGCCTTCAGCCCCTGGCTGTGCGTTAGACCTGTCTAATGTAAATCCCCGGAGTGGCTTATTGCCCTTACAAAAACTGGACTCTATTTCATGGTCATTTAAAAATTCAAATTAATAGGTTTTAAAAAAAAATTAAACTGTGAAATATTTGTCTTCATTTTCTATAAAGTAGTCCCTCTGTATTTATTTATATTTATTTTATAGGAGTGTTTATCCACCTTGGCCAAAGCAGAGGAAGGCTCCCTCCTGCTGGCTTCGCTGCTCCCCTCCACCATCCGTAGTCTCCCCGGTGGCAGGCAAGAGCTGGAATGGCCAACCTCCCCGATCTGGGACAGGACAGCTGGTTGGCAGCCACTCAATCCTCTCCCAGCACCCCCCCCCCAGCCGATCCCCAGCAGCCCAGGCCTGTTCTCGAACCCAGGTCGCTGGCGTGGCAGGAGGGAAGGTGCTCTCCTTATTGGTTAACGTAATCCGCTGTAACGGGTCTACTATGAGAAAATCAAGTGATGATGCAGGGAAAGAGACAGTTTTACAGATATTCACAATCTAGCCCCATCATCAACAAAATTATCTAATTTACTTGAGTTCATTTGCTTCTATAGATGTGTCTGTGTTGTGTGTGTCGTGTACATATTGTGGTGTGTGTGTGTGTCATATTTATGTGTTGCAGTGTGTGTGCTGTAGATAGCATGCATATATATGTGTGTGTGTGTGTGTGTGTGTGTTGTGCTAGAAACTGTTTAGATGAGTCTGGGACCCCCTGCTTTGTGGATTTTCAGGGAGTCCCAATATTGTGTTCAGTCCCAATAAGGGAAAATATTTATGTGCAAGCAGTGCACAGGCATAGCACGAGATGGCTTGTGTAAAAATAATGGGACATATTTGGGCCCCCTGCTCACCTGCTGAAAATTATCAGGTAAACAGAGTGAGGTTCAAGCAGCCTTACTATGGGGTTAGCAGTAGCTCGGACAGCTGCACCTAATCAGTATTCTGCATAGTTATGCCACAGTATATTTAACGAGGAGAACTGACAATTAAGATGTTAGGTTTCTTTCTGCTGTGGCCCGGGGAGGTGGGCAGTGCAAGGGAATTCAAGTGTGTATGTACGTGGATGATTTAAAAAGCAGCTTGTTATGGTGTTTAAAAGCTCTCAGAGTCCAGTTCCAATAAATATTGCAAATACCTATAAATGCATTTATGCAATAGGTGTGGAACCAAAAGCAATTGCGTAAATTCATTTATTTCCACATATGTGGGATAAATGCAAACTGTCAATCAAAGCTTTTTTGTTCACTTTTTTGACAAACAAATGTGAATAACTTTGAAATGAAAAATTATAGCATAGTACTGTGAGCACAACAAATGTTCAGGACAAAAATATCTACAAAATGAGTGATGTTTCATTCATAGATACCTTTTAGTTTTTTTATAATTAGCAAAAAACAACATAAAATTCAATTTTCGTTTCATTTTTTCAACAAACAAATGTGAATAACGTTAAAACAAAAAAGGTAGCATGATTCTGTGACCATTACATTTGTTCAGCAAGAAGTTCTCTACAAAATGAGTGTTGTTTCATTTAATAGCAACCACCATGCTAGGCGGACACACACTAGGAAAGTTAACCAAAAGTCCCAGAAATTATCATTTAAAAAAAAGAAGATAAACAGTCAAAACCACATGTTCCTGCACTGATAAGAAGCATCCCTATTGCATAAATGAAATATACAATGGTGAGCTGTCAGATAAATGATTTATCTACACTTGTGCTGTTTGACCGGACACCTCACTCGTGGCTTACGCCACTCGTGAAGTTACCCGAGATCAAACAGCACTTGTGTAGATAAATCATTTACCTGACAGCTCACCATTGTATATCCCATATTTATTCAATGGTGTGTCTACATCTGGGACTGCAGTTCAGGAAGGGAGGAGATGAAGAAACGTACTCACACAGCTGGCTGAGATCCAAGGATGAAACAATATGGATTGGGGGGGGGCAACATTCTGGTGGTGCTGGGGGAAGCATGTTGTACTACCGTGTGTGAGACTAGGATTCATGCAGTGATCCCAACTCCAATCCCTGGAAGAACTGCAGAGGAAGCTTTATAAAGACTCTGGCGGGGGGGTTTATCTCATCTCCACTGCATTAGGTTCTCTCGTGTTACACCAAAAGTGAGCCTGGGCATGCATCAGGCCCACCAACAGTGGGCATGGGCTCAGACATCATGGGTGATCAACACTCTATCCCGCCCTTCCCCTTGCAGGTCAGGCACAGTTGTAGGCAGGTGGGTCTGAAAAAGGGGTATAAATGTGGTGGTTGGACCAACCATAGATGCAACTTGCAGCTCTGCTCCTCTCCTCTCCCAAAGCTCAATGACTCAGGTCCACCAGAATTTCCTGGGATGCTGCAGTGGGGCAGCGATTCTTAAGGGTGGCTGTTGGGAAGAGTCGGCTGTATGACTGGGTGGAAGATCAAGTAAATGGAGTAGAAAAGACGGAAAGCTGGACCCACCACTATGGGGCAATGAAGAAAGTACCGAGGAAAAAACATAGAAGGGTTATTATTTTATTTTTAAAGAATGGCTAATTTAGGGCAGCCCACTGGCCCAGCAGAAGTGCCATCACCTAGCACTTTTGTTCCGGTGACCCAGGTTTGGGTGCGGACTCAGGGCACATGGCCGAGCTGGGAAATAGTGCTGCTGACAGCAGTGCTTCACAGCCAGGGGAAGAGACAGACACAATAGTGGAGGAACACGAAGTGTGCTCCTTGCCATCAGTTAGCCACGGTGTCCATGGCCAACTGCGAAGGCTGGCAGCACCATAATGTGGATGGAGAGTGGTGGTAGAGAACAATATAAATGGGATAACAGCTCCTGGTGCCATCAGAATGACTGACTAGTCGACCTGGTGGCGCTGAGAGTTGAGGTTCTGGGTGCCACACCTCGCGCCACGCCGGCAACCCGGGTTCGGGAACGAGCCAGGGCCATCGGGGGTCGGCAGGGAAGAAGAAGTCTGAGCGTCCGGAGGACTGCTCTCTTCTCCTGGGGTGGGATCCCGGGTGTACCGTGCTCTGTGTCAGCTCCTGGCGGAGGCTGGGGACATTTCGCTCAGTAGCATGGCACATAGAGGGGTTGGCATTGGCAGGACATCTGTGGGCGGTCCCGCGCTGGCATCCATTGCACGCCACGCCAATGGGGGAAAGTAAGTAAAAATCCCTGCCTCCTGATAGGCGAAGGATGGTCCGGGGGCTGGTCGCCACGCCCAGTGTCGGGTCTCTCCGCTCGCTCCTCTGTTCTCCTCCCTGCCTAGGCTGCTCTTCTGGATTGTAGATAGAGCGCCAGATAGGAGTAATGGCGGTCCCACCTCGGGGGGGCTCAGAGCTGGGGGGTTGGGTGGCCAGGCTAGTGGATGAAGAACCACCTCCAGAGGAGTCGGGTGGAGGACGTCAGACTGGCGGGATCAGGCTTCAAGCCGTGTGTCCATCCGGAAAGAGTTCAGGGTCAGGCAGAGCCATAAACAGAGTTAAAAAAAAAAGAATGACTATCTGGCTACACTCAGGCTCCCTGCCATGGATCCTGCTGTACACAGAAATGCGCTGGCAGCGGGCTAGTGGGTGATGGGACTGGGGGTTGCTCAAGGAGGGTAGCCGACACTGGGGCCCAAGAGAAATATCTATAGAAAAAAGTTCAAGTAACACATTTAGAAGCTCTTTGAGAAATGTATTTCTTTGACACAACTGCGTATATTTCACATTTTTCCAGTAGCTCATGAACCCTTGTTCATACTCCCCGTATGTGACATCATTGTAATTTCCACAGCAGCAAACTGGGCAAGATCGCAAGTAGAGGATTAAGACCCCAAATGACTAATGTACAAAAGAAATGGGATGGACTCTAAGGGGCAAAAAGACTTTCAGGAAAATGCACTGGGGGATAAAGAATGGGGACAAGAGAACTACGGAAGATACAAGGAAGGTAAGTATCATGTCAACTCCCAGAGGTGTCCTTTCCCCAGTGCTCTCACGGGCTCTTTAAGAACCGGTTCTAACCAGAACTGGCCTCTGGAGTGGCAACAGCAGTCTTGGCTTGTTGTTGCTTTTTCAGCACAACTAGTTGAATTCCTGTTTGTCAGTTGAAAAGCAATGAGTTCGATCCCCAGCCCCCCGCCCCCAGGTTTACAAAGACGCAGCAACGATGTATATTGGCCAGCAGAAGAAAGCACCTCCAAGTGGCAAGAATGCTCTCAGTTTGGAGGATGGGGGGGGGGGGATCACCTGAACTGGCTGTGCAGCATCACCCCCCCCACACTATCACTATTAAATTATGATCAATTGTTTGTACTTCCACTATATAAATTTGCTAACTGTATAATTACTATATTACGTTTATTTATCTTGTGTATTTCCCAGATTGTCTGTTTCCTACCCAACCCCCTCAGGTCTCATCCATAAACAAGATTGTTTCCTGATCTCTGTATGTACAGTAGGTTACCTGGTAAAACAACTTCAATACATAAAATATTGCAAGCTCCATGCAACAGTTAATATTCAGTTCCTCTTTTTTTTTTTTTTTTTTTAACTATACATTATAAAAATATAATCAGCAGAGGACCAGTCTGAGACTGACAGGATCAAGGCAGATTTTCAAGGCATGAATTTCACCTTCACTTGTCAGTTTCTTGTATGTTAACCAAGTATCAGCCCCGGTCACTTCACTGGAGCAGCAGTTTCACAGTCCGTAATTGGCATAATGCAGTCAGAGCCTCCATATGCATGGACACACTCTAGAAACAGTGGTACCAATTCAGAACAAATCGAAAATCAAACTGCTTTTGTGAAGAAGAAAAAAAAAGGCAGAGTCCTGTCTATTATTCAGCTCCTCCTGACTCCTTGAGTAAAGACATGCCTGATGCAGAGAGACAATAGAAATCTGTACACGTAGGATTTTTTTTTTTTTTTTTATCATCTGGCAGAAACTAAACCCCTGTCCCATTGTTCTTTCTGATCAAAAGGAATAAAACTCAAAGTTAAGCCTGATGTGTATAGAGCTTGTGTTTGTTCTGCTGAGGTGCAACATGGTCTGGGATATAGATACTGGTGGGGAGAGATATTATGAAACATGAAATCCCTCCTCCATCTCTCGAGGCCGATTTTATTTTCCACTAACAGACTCATGATCAGCCCCTCCACCTTTGCCCCCCAACCCATCATAAACTGCAACAGAGTGATTTTTTTTAATGTATTTTTGCCCCCATGCTTTTCTTGGCCAGGACCTCCTTCGACCACTGACAGCACCACCTACCATTAGTCAAGACTCCTCTCACCTGGTCTTCTGATACTCCACGGGTCACCTGTTACTCACTGCTGCTCTGACCCCTCGGACTGAGGCCCCCTAGAAGGGGTCTGTCTTCAGCTCTTGGGGCAGCTTTACTCCCAATTTCCAGCCACCCATGTGGTGGTGAAGCCTGGGAACATTCCAGGAAGAGGGAGTCAACTGTGAATGTGTGGGACAGGCAGGGCAGCAGCTGCCCGGCCAGTCATAATTCTTCCCCCTCGGACCCAGTCGTGCATGACACTCCTGGGTGTGCACCTGCACATGTGTGGTCAGCATCAGCAACGTCCCACCCCTCCCACATTCTGACAAGCCCCAGCAGCGCTGCCACTCAGCCACTGCTAGACATCAGTCACACAGCGGTCTGCGCAACCCACTCTCCCCGAAGGACAGCTGTCCTTGGGACATTCAATCCTCCTTCCCTCAGTCGACCCCTGATGCCCTGAGCTTGCTTCCAAACTTAGGTCACCAGTGTAGTGAGCAGTTGGGCCACCACCCGTGCCAACACAACAGAGGGATTTAAAGGAGCATGCCACTGGTTCTATATTTTCTTCAATTGCTTTTTAGGCGGCTGAAGGCATCAGCATACCCAACAAACCTGATGTGTCATGTGACATGTTCTTTGATATCTCACACTCTGCTGTGTATTACTGAGTCAACTGTTGTGTATTACTGCGTCACTGAAGACCACCTATTCCTTCCCTGTTGCCCTCACACTCTGCCACAGGTGCTGAAGTCTGACTCCACAAGGATTAATGAAGTTGTGAAGCAAATGTTTTCGGATTTCAGAGTCTGGCTCATGCCACTGTGTTTTGGGGGAGGGAGGAGGAAGTGAAGCAAAAAGGTGTGGGACGTTTTAAAGATCACAATAAAAATAGTGAACTAGGAATGGGCAGCACATTTGTTTTAACCATCTCGTTTTCCCCTTCCTCTCCCAATATAAAATGTACCCTTCCCTTAAAGGTGATTGCTTTTAATCATATTCAGTCTCATGAAATGCTCCGACTATTCTTCCTTTCCAAAATAGACAAGGCCCCTGGAATTCAGCAGTTCTGCAGTTGCGGAATTTTCCACAGAATTTGCATCATGCCGTAGAATACACATAGTGCTGCAGAATTCATTGTTCTTAGTGAATTTTCTTTCAAATGTAGTTTTCCATAGTGTCCGGCACCCTTCCCTATCTCCTTTACTCTGAAGCTCTTCTTCTGTGCTTGGCATATGATGTCATCATTGACATCAAATCATATTTTAGAATGGCAGGACTGCATTCTAACACAGAAATGAATAAGTCATGCCGCAGAAATCTGAAAATGGTGCCACAGGTATCTAGGAGCACTGCCGAAGAAATCAGGACAAAGTGCCACTGAGCACTAGGGGCAATACAATACAATGCATTGTATTACTATTTGGAACTTATGTTTCAAGAGTGTATCTTCATAGCAGCATCAATATTCTTTAACACAGCCTGAATCATATATTTTTAAATTCGTTCTTATTCATCCCCCAGCTTGGCTTCCCTTGGCCTGGCTTCCATCCCACCCTGCCACAACACCCAGATCCCAGAGATCCCGCTCACCTGACCCATGAGGCAACCCTCTCACAGTAGGGATGGTAGGGGGCAGAAAGCCTACCATTTGGATTTTGAATCTGGTGGCAGCAGGGCTCTACTGTGCAGGGCAGGTGGTGCAGGGCTGGAATGTGCCAGCATCATCTCGCTATATAGGAAAGGCCTCCCCCCCCCATCACAGTCCTCCTTGAGACACACGGCTAGGAACGCAATGTGTGCATGCTGTAAGACCCCCTGTGTCTCTACTCATACTGCAGTTTCCGCTGAGCTTGCCCCATCAGGATACCTCCAGATGGTGCTCAAGCAGCAAGGATCTGACAGCAACCCACCCGGAATAGGAGATCATCCTCTTGGATGCTTAGTCCTCCCCCTTCCCGGCCAGCCACTGGTGACCCAGGCGTGCTCCCGAACCCAGGTCAGAGGCACTGTGAGCAATAACCCTACCGCTGTGCCAACATATCGGATCATAATCTGGATCGTAATTGTAAAATATGGATTCTCATGTAAAAAAACAGCATCGGAAACTGCAAAATTTCTTATGGTATACTATGTCTGAAGCTGCACGTCATGTGTGTCATGAATAAAAAGAATAGGTTACTCACCTGTAACCATAGTTCTAGGAGTAGTATACGATTCACATCCACACTCAGGCAGTTCCACTGGAACAAATTTTTTGGCTAGACGTCTTTAGGCTAAGCTCTTCCCACCACCTGGGCAGTATATCCCCCAGCTCCCCTCCGTGACATCATATCTGACATGCTGGAAGCAGGATCTGGGTACCACTTTCCAGGGGAGGCTGGGTGGGTTGTCTGGATGTGAACCATATGCTACTCCTAGAACTACGGTTATAGATGAGTAACCTGTTCTTCTAGGGGTGTGGATATGGTTAACTTATCCAGATTCTGGCAGACTCCTGGCAGTTCTCTGGGAGAAGGGGGCAAGGTGCACACCTCTACTTGACGAACAAAGACTGGAGAACAGAGGTCCCAAAACCTGCATCCTGGCGTGACTCCAGGTTGATGCAGTAGTGAGAAATAAAGGTGTTTGCTCACTTCCAGGTAACAGTCCTACAGATTGCCTGTATTGGGAAATTCCTGGAAGCAGTCACCGAGGCAGGACCTGAGCCCTATGGGAGGGCTCCCTACCAACCAACCTATAGCAGAGGTTGATGCAAGAAGTAATCCAACCTGCAATCATCCACTCTGCTGCCGGGCTATCAAGCGCGGATTCAGCATAGGTGACAAACAGCTGACGAGCCTGTCCCTGAACTCCACCTGTGCACTCCACATAATACGAGAATGCCCTCCGCAGGTCCAGGGTATGGAGCCTGCAGCCGGCCTCCATAGATGGGCTGATGAAATAAACTGGCAAGTTAATCAATTCGGGAGGAACTTCGGGCTGGGGCAAAGGATAACCTTGCCCTTGTGGAAGACCAGGTAAGAAGATTCCACCAAGAGCACCTGGAGCTCCCTAATCTTTCCGACTTACTTAATGGCCACCCCGAAGGCCAACTTCCATGACAGGTGTGACATTTCGGATCAGAGACCAATATCTTCTGCTGGCACCAAATGTAGAATTTGAATCCCACTATCCATTGATCCACTGCTGGTCCAGAGATGGAGTTGAGGGAACCACAAAACACATACACAGAAATATCGAAACTTCAACTTTATTAACGTTTGCCTATAGTGCAGATAACCTAAGTGGGAACCACAAATGAGGTCATCTGTTCTTCCAGCAGAAAGATCTGATGTCACTGAGTCGGTGGGAGGAGCTTAGCTTAAAGAAGTCCGACCAATAACATCATTCCAGTGGAACTGCCAGATTGTGGATAAGTAAACCATATCCACACCCCTAGAAATATAATTTTCAAAAAAATAAATGTCATTAGTTTTTTTTTTTTTTCATACAGGGTGCTGTGCTTTTTGCCTCTTTAGTGTTCAGTTGGTCCGTTTCTTTTTTACTGAATTATTATTTTTCCCCTTAGTCACCAACTGGCCCACATCTCCCCCACCCCCACCTCATCACCCTTCTTCCCCTGGGCATACCTGCTCCTTGGTTCCTCTGGATTGGGTTGCTGGGATGCCCTATGCCTAAGGAATTGTAATTTGGGTGTCGGAGGGAGCCAGGTAGACAGTGTGGAACCTGTGAGGGATCACTGTTCATCCTGCATCAGTTAGCTTTCTCTTATGTGCAAGTATTGCAGCCAGGTCTGGTCACTGCATTACAGAAAGGATACTGAAGAGCTAAAGAAGGCCCAGCTCAGGACCTCCAAGCTGATGATTAGCTTGGGGGAGAGGCTGCGAGGCACGATTGGGTTTACTCATTTTTTCTAGAGAAGAGCAGGGTGAGAAGGGGCATGATCAATGTTCCAAATACTAAAGGGGACACATGGTGTGGAGCATGCATGAACGTTTGAGCTGATGAATCCAAGCAGAACAAAAGGACATGCATTCAAACTGAGAGGGAAGCAGAATAAAGGGAAACATTGCAAAACACTCCTTCACAGTGAGGGTGGTAAATATGGGAAAAAAAAAACTGTTCAGGCTTTCAAAGCGGGACTACAGAGATTCCGGAGGAAGAATGGCATCACACATTATACAGCATGAGTGGGGTGGTCACGTCCCAGCTGTTAGCGTCAATGTTTGTCGGTACTCAGACTGCGTGTAGTCACTGCTGCATGGCAAATGCTGCGGACAAGATGGAGCCGAAGTCCCTTCTGCACCAGAATACTATATTACCAGTACACTAATAGTGTATTAGTCTACACGAAAGTATGTGTAATGTTTTTCAAATTCAGATTTGTGAATGGTACTGTATTTATATAATATTCTATAGGTTTGTGTTTACATATTGGTATAATTAGGACAATTCTGAAAATAGGACTCTGCCGTTACAATCTGCTTCTGACTAAAAATAAAGCTTTACTTACTTATTTCCAGCAGCTCAGGACCAGTAGCCCACTCCGGACAGTCTCTAAAGATAACCGCCATATGGAAACTGCTAGTTCATTTCCATTAACTGTCCGCAAAGAAGCTGCACCATGGAATCATTTGGGCTGTGCTCAAGGAGACTAATTTCATAAGTGTGGCACCAGGTGCAAGGCTGCTTCGAGCCACTCTTCACTGGTAAGGTGAATGCCTGCCCTTCTTTATTTACCAGTTCTACACTGGGATGGTAATGCCTAATTAGGCTTGTCACCTTATCCCACAGGAGTCACCCCACCACATAGTCCTCAATGGCTTATCCAACCCCACATCCATAGTGGGGTTCTCCACACAGTGTTGGGAGGAACAAATTCACTTGTAAGGGACAGGCCTGGGTAATGACTGGCAGCATTTAACCTGTCCCACCCAGCCTCCAGTATCCTCCCATTTAACCACTCCTGAGTGCCGTCAGCATTGTGCAGTCACTCACAGTGCTGACACAGCGTGCTCTCATAGGCCCTCGCACTGACATGCCTGTCCGCCCCGAGACCTGCGACACCCCTATGGAGGAAGTGGAACATGCCCAGCTGTCTTCACTGGGATTTGGCAAGAGCAGCAGGACTGCGCAGCCATCCTCAAGAATGGGAGCTTTGCCTTGGTAGCACATGTCTCCAGGCCGCATGATACACACGGACTCTGGCTTGAACCCGCATCACAGGCAGCTCAGTTGTCAAAGCCATGTGGCATCACTGGCAGTTTTTCTGCAGGTACAGTATACAGTTGTGGCTGAACCTCAGCCAGCGACAGTTTCTGCACATTTTTGTTGTCCTGCATCACCTCCAAGTATATGGTGTAGTGTGAGGCAATATGATCAACTAACACATGCTGCTCTTTGCTAAGCTCACAGGTTTATCAAGGAAAACCAAACTCCATTTAAATGCAAATGTTGATGTTCCCAAGAGACATGTCCAAAAAAACCTTTTTTGAAAAAGTAAGCAACTAGTGTCGTGTGTGTGTGTGTGTGTGAGAGAGAGATAAACAGCAGGCTGAAAATGTGGGTGACAAGAGGACCCAAGCTGGAGGAACAGGGTTTTTTTGCGGTGGGAGGGCCAGGCGGAATGCATTATTAAATAAACAGAACGTGCGTGAAAGATAAGCGGATAATACGGAATGGTTGGCTTAAAGGTTAAGACTCTGGCTTTTGACTGCTGGGGTCAAGACTGCACTCTGATTATAGGTGTGTGAAATTTGGAGTCTTGATTCCTACATAAAAAAAAAAAATCCATATCCCCCCAACGGCTTGGTAACCATGATTTGTGCTGTGACTCTGTGGTAAATGGCAGTTTCAGAGGAACATCTGAGGTTCCGCTTCCATGCTAGTAACCCAGGTCTGGGAGCGATCTCAGGACCCCCATCAGGCAGTCAGGCTGGGAATCAGCGCTGCTGATGGCAGCATATTCAAGGGGGAGGGAGGGAGGCAGCATGCTCCGGTGATGGAGCAGCTCCTGCTGGTGTACCAGGAAGGCTGCTTTCCTGGTACGAACATGCTGCACGCAGCTGAGGCATGATCCCCCACACACATATGGTTGCATGCTACCTATGGCTGTGGGAGAAATAAACTTGAAGGAGAACATGCTAGCTAAGCGGGGTGATGGCCAGCCCCTCACAGACCCAGCACCCTCCTCCACTGAATCATACCCCCCCAAAGGGGTAAAGGCAACCCCGACAGCCCCATCATGGAGGGGTAAAACCGCAGGGGATGGCAGCTGGGGTAAGTCTCTGGGGAAGATGATGGTGCTTGCAAGGTACAAGCAAGCCAAGTGACGAAGGACAAACAAAAGGAAAAGTAAACTTCAAAACAGAATAACAATGGCAGAAGGAGACCAAAGGTCCATCGATTCTGCTCTTGCTATTTTACCCCACCCCACCAACCTATTGTAGTGGTGGTCTACAGGCAAACTGTCTTGCAAAACCAAGGGGGTAAAAAAACGAGAAAAATTTTGAAAAGGTGTTCTCTAGTAAAGGGTAATAGCTGAAGAATACATTACTAAAATGTCATGCAGAGGTGGATACCCGCTCTTTAAGCAACTTGCTTAAAGCTTCAGAGCAAGTAAGTGATTCCGGTGGGATTCAAACCCAGGTCTCTAGTTTGACAAGCTCTGCATTGTAACCACCAGACTACATTATGTGGTTATGAATCACGGGTGAGGGAGGAAACAGCAGGAACAAAAATGAAAAGAATATTGGTGTCTCAACGGGCATTCATTATACAGTAAAATAATACCCCCGCATATTAGAAGGGATAAAGTTGCCTATCAGGTCATTAACCAGTAGAGACATAGCCAGCCCAGTATCACGGCAGTAGTACTACCACTCGCTATGGTGACAACCAGGGTCTGGGAATGGACTCTGGTCACGCAGAGGCTGGCCAGGGGAAGGAGAACTGAGCAACCCAAGGACAGCGCTTTTCCCTCAGTGGGAGTGGGGATACTGCATTCCACTGCCTGCCTGCCACCAAGCGGAAGCAGGCTGGCATCACCAGTTGGAATGCACACACTTGGGAGCAGCCTACCTTCAGATGCTGATGGCATGTGTGTGCACGCACATGTGCCCCAGCACACACGTCCTTGCAAGCTGGCGTTCCTCAGGGCAGAAAAAAACACACACACACACACACACACACACCCCCCTCCCAGGCTGGTAGGATGTCAATACTCTGACAGGTCCCGCACCCCCGACCGTGGCACTTACCCACCAGGAGTTGGTCCTGAATAGTGGTGAGGTAACTCCTGAAGTGAGGGGAGATGGCGCTGGAGGGTGTGGGAAGAAGGGGGGCAGGCTGGGCAACTTGGAAGAAAAACACCTGCATGAAAAATCAGAACAGACACAGAAAATCAACATTACAAACAAATTTGAAAAAACGAGATACCAAGTGTAGGAAAATCAGCTAGCTGACATTTAGGTAAAAGAGACATGCAACGGTCTTCGAAAACAAGATTCTGTTGAGTTTGCTGATCCAGGAGTCACGTGCTAAATTAATTAAAGGAGGTCAAATTGTGCCTTTGTGCTGAGAGTCAGCTGCCTGCCCTTCACTGTGTGGGAAGCTATGATGGAGAATGATACAAACACAAAGCTTCCCATGTCTTCCACACGTGGGGCAACTCTTCACTTGACAGTAACACCAAGGCACCCCTTGTCTCTGCTCTGTCAAGACAGAGTTCTGAAGGAACTGTCATTTTCTGTACCCCCCAACACTGTCTGAAGTCATGGGGGAAAAAGTAACATAGCTCTGGGGCAGTGTGTGCAGCGGCAAGGTTCTGACTGATAAAGAGTACAGCAACTTACGCGAGGAAGGTTTTGCAAGGGCCTTTCCTCAGCCTCTTTCTCATCATATAACCTCGGCCTCGTGGTGTTAAAAAAATAATTAAAAAGGACTAAATGTGCCTATACAAGGGGGGGAGGGGACACGTGAATGAACCAGAACTAAAAACTGAAGGACATTATTCATTTAACTTTAGTAGCCTCTTCAGTTCTCCCACAGAATGAATACCTCTTACATGGGGGGGTTCTTAATGCAGAGACTGGTCTTATAGGGGAAAAAAAAGACAAAGCATTTTAAAACGTGGATTGTTAAAATGTATTGAGCTGGTTCAAGTGACAGGTGCAAAGATTTAATGTGGGTGGCTGCCGAAAGGAGTGTCTAAGCGTGGATTCTTGCAACATAAGCACACTCTTTTTGGGTATCAAAAGACAATCATGTTACAGCATTTTCCAAACCCATTTTAATTACACAGGATATATTCATGCCTTGGGTACATGGAGGCATGAGGCAAAGCAGAGCACCTTCAACCACCGGAAAAGTGAGTGTGCATCATGCTATATATTGCTACTAGAAAGGCTTTGTGCTGAACAAAACACTGGAGATAAACAAGAAACTAGAAAGCAGTTGAGAACTGTGGGTATATCATGAGATATACCATGGTCATATAATAGAATTCCACCAATCACAGTACATGATTTCTCTTACTCATTTTCTAATACTTTGTCTTTCCTCAGGCACCTCCAGCCTAATTCAATTTCCTAAGATCCTTTCAATCACTCCCCCCTCCCTCCCAAAGTTACTCCTGCTACACCCCCCCAAATGAAGCTATCCCAGTCAGCACCTGCTCTGGAGAGAGACTTATGGGGTGGTTGGAACTGTATGGTGCATCTGTGTTGATATTTACAGCCTCAGGAAAGTTCATGGCCTTCTTCTCCCCTGAATTGGTCCGTCCCTTCGCTCCCTCAAGTGACAATGGGAAGTGTGGCTTGCGTGCACATATAAGCAATGGTGCCACATGTTCCCCCATGTCTTTTTAACCCCCCCCCCAGATCTCATGTCAATGCTGTGCTCCATTAGGCCAGCAGGGGCAGTGATGTGCTAACGAATCATCCCCATACTGCAATGGCTAGGAGCATCCATCAAGAGGCTCCATCCACATTCTGCAAGCCTCACAGCCAACACGGGTCGTTAACTCCCAACTCGGATGCAGGACTGTTACAAAGCAAGTCCCACTTCTGATCGTTTGAGGTGTGAGCAACAGCAATTTCAGAATGGATTCTGTTTGAGTACTGCAGTTTCTGGAGAGCCTCTCACTCAGCTGAGTCCTCAGGCCCCTTATGAAAATTAGCTGTCTTATGTTTCTCGTCAAAATATGCTTACCATAAATGAGAGTTGACACATACAAAAGGTATTTAAAGACAGAAGAGTCTTGCAAAAACTACAATCGTCAGAACATCTTGTCTCTTGTTCTGGTTATTAGGTAGTTCCCAATAAGGAGAGAAACGTTTTTTTGCGCCTGTTCATCACTATGCGCTGGTCACTTCAGACCCATCTGCCCCAGTGCTAGTAGGGATCCACATGGTGGGACTCGATTTGGTGACCAGTGTGCATTAGGGTATTTCCCCCCATTTTTGCCCTCATCTCCTCTGCCCAACACCTGCACAGGAAGTGCTTCCCCACACATGCCCCAAGTGCATGTATGATGCTCTGCAGGGAGAGACAAACTCCCACAGCCCACTGCAGGGGACACGATGGCACCAGAACCCTGGCACCTCCCTCTTCTGGCTGGGAGCATGACATCGCTAACCCAGCCCACCGGCCGCCCACCCTGGCTCAGAGTCCACTCCCGAACCTCGGTCAATAGCATAAAAGTGCTGGGCCATCAGGTGGCCCCTTGAGGACAGAAACTTGACTAAAGTTATTCATTTCAGCCCCTTTAGGGGATGCACAGATATTCTGCAGCTAATTCAGGTCTCACCATTTAAATGTTCAATCTAGTTTAAACTCAGGGTGATCAGTTCCTTGTGCAGAATAACATTACTGAGTAGAATATGGCAATGACATGCCATTAACCAATCAGGGAAGAGAACAACTGTACCTCTTACTGTGTGCACAATTGTCTCCTCCACTGTTAGCATTTGGACTACACGGAAACTTTTGCTAGCCGGGGCCACCCACAATGACGTGCAGCATCCATGTGTATATAATCATGGGTAGCTCCATCACTCCTTAGTTCCCTGCCGGAGATAAGCTTCTGAGGATCTCAGCTGTAAGGAACTAAGACATGAGACCAGCACCTGGCATACAAGGAGAGGCATGGGTCTGGAGACAGGTTGCATGGAGTAAGGTTTTTGTCACAGCATCTACTATAACCCTCACTGAAAGCAAAAGGGGAGGGAGGGTGGGACGGCATGGTCTAATGGAGGAGATTCTCTCAAAGATCTACTGTTACAGTAAGTTCTTGTGTAACTGTTCTATCTTTATCGAGGATATCTCCTTCATTAAGCCACACCTTTGGAGCAATTCCCAAGCAGTGCAAAGTGAACTGGGAGGATGGCACAGTCTGATAGATGATGGATAGAAAGCCATGCAGTACAGCAAGCCTAAAGTCAGAACGTCTATGACAGACAATGTCCAGACTGCAATGTTTAGTGAAAGAATGAACAGGTCAGTGCTCCATGTGGTTGCAGCATATATGTAAGCAGCAGGAACGTTTTTTTTTAACAAGCAGCAGAAGCGGCTACACCCCTTGTGGCGTGACCAAGAACACCAGGAAGTCCCTTACCATTCTTCCAATAACAGAACGTAATACAATGTGACAGCAGGTAGATACAGAAAAAGATTTGGGTGTAATCATTGATAAGGATTTAAAGTTCAGTTCACATTGTGCTAAGCTGGTACAGAACTAATCACATGGTAAATTGTGTAAAGGAAGCATTTGTGACAAGGAACAGACAGTTTATTATGCCTATCTAGCAAACATTTATGAGACCCCATCTGGACTATTGCACACAGTTGTGGAGTCCATATTTGAGGAGAGATATTGATAGGGTGGAGAGGGTTCAGAGGAGAACTACTAAGTTGGTCTCTGGTCTGCAGCATGTGACATACGAAGACAGACTGAAAGCACTGGGGTTATACACATTGGAACAAAGGCGAGTAAGAGGTGGCCTACTGATATACAAAATTCTATATAATCAGTAACTGACAAATGAAATGGGGATCAAGATTCAAACTAAACCAGTGGGACTACAATCACACAAAATGCAGATACTGTTAGAGCACATGAAAAGGAATGGCAGGTTATAGTCATTTGTACACAGATAAGGTGGACTACGGAATTTACTGCCAGAAGAATTGGTTTTGAGTAGCAATAAGGAAATCTTTAAAGAGAGAGTTGACGACCACCTGCTAGCTAATAGGGTGAACTGGACCCACTGAAGTGGGTTTACAGGCTAGATGGGCATCTTTGCCTTCTCCTGTCCAGAAACCGAATACAATACCGAGCTGTTTGGACAGGCTTTATATACAGCAGTGCCCTCTTTCTCGGGTCAAATGAAATAAAAAGCTGAGAGGACTTTCTGCAGTCCCTGGAGTGAGTAATGTAGTATATCACTCCAAAAGGTGTGTCTTAAAGGAGAACTACTGGCTAACATGAAGCCCCGGCCTCTGCAGGGATCGAGGCTTCACATTACAAACTCCCCCTGTAGTTCTCATAAGAAATGTAATATATTTATACCTCATCACTCGTAAAAAACGAATCCAAGTCCCCTGCAACTGGTATATTCCAACATGAAGGTGATCACCTCCCGCGATCTCACTGCAAATGCTGCGGAGGATGATGCGCCCTGCCCTTCCTCAGTGAGTGGTCTGTATACGGAGATTTAATATTATCTCCAATCCCCGATTTTATTTTCACAAAATTTGCCTAAATGCCATGTGTATATGCCATATACACATGGCATTTAGGCACATTTTGTAAAAATAAAACTGGGCATTGGAGATAACAACAGTATTAAATCTCTGTATACAGATGGACCAATAAGGAAGGGGCAGTGGCGCTTCATCCTCCCGTAGTATTTGCAGTGAGATCGTGGAAGGTGACCGCCTCCATGTTGGAATATGCCGGCTGCACCTGACTTGGATTCATTTTTTTATGACTGATGAGGTACAAGTATATTAAATTTCTTATGAGAACTAGGGGAGGGGGATTTAAATGTGAAGCCCCGCCTCTGGAAGCAGCCAGGGCATAATGTTAGCCAATAGTTCTTTAATGGGGGAGATATCCTCAAAGAAGATCAGCTGTACCTCTTATCATACATACAAACATACAAATTTGCCAGCAGATAAAGGCATTATGGTCTATTGAGTCTGCTCGAGTGTGCAGCTAGCAACCCTTATACTGTAACTGCCCCTCCCTCTTACCCTATCCCATCCCCTTTTGAAGCAGTCCACTATTCTACAGTATACCACTTCCGCAGGCAACGCGTTCCACCCAGACACCACTCCCTCTGTAAAAAAATGTCTTCTCATTTCCCTCCTGAACCTTTCCCCCTCCAATCTGAGATTGTGACCTCAAGTGTCCCTAACCCCCTTAACTTGAATAGTCTCTCCGTGACGGTCTTGTTTATTCCCTTAATATATTTGAAGGTTTCAATCATATCCCCCGGCTCTCCTCTCCTCTCCTCCAGTGAGTACATGTTCAACTTCCTCAGCCTGCTCACGTAGCGTATGTTCCCTAGTCCCTGCATCATCTTTGTTGCCGTATGCTGCACCCCCTCCAATAACTTAATGTCCCTCTTCAGGCATGGGCACCAGTACTGCACGCAGTGCTCCAGGTGTGACCTAACCAGTGACCCATACAACGGCAGGATCACCTCCCCTCTCCTTGAAGATATACCCCTGGCAATACAACCCAGCATTTTGTCGGCCTTTGCAGCTGCCTTCCTGCATTGTGCCGAGTTGTGTATACAGCTGTCTCCTCCGGCTACACATTTGGCACACTTGCTCCTGTTTTTACAGTCTGCTCATCTGTCACAACTGATCAGTTT
The DNA here is from genome assembly GCA_016271365.2 of Neoceratodus forsteri. Taxonomy (NCBI): domain Eukaryota; kingdom Metazoa; phylum Chordata; order Ceratodontiformes; family Ceratodontidae; genus Neoceratodus; species Neoceratodus forsteri. Next base: position 123,355,277 of record JADMNL010000031.1, read on the forward strand.
TACTGCTAAAAGCGGCAAACTCCGCAGTCCAAGCAAAATCGAACAAACAAAAACAAAACTTGTTTCAGTTGCAAAAATCTAACAAACCCAGTTCTTTTCTTTTCGTAACCTACATCCTCCACCCCATGCCGAACTCATGCCGCAAAGGATGCCAGCATGCTGTGTGCATCCACAATAAAGAACAGTGAATGCAATCAAATCAATGGCGGGGAGGGGGGAACAGCAGCATAAAAAATGAAAACAACTAATTTTCTGCATGTTAAAACTCTATAAACATATTAGGCTTTCCATTGCCATATAATGTGTATAGGGGGCTAGTACGGGCTGTCTCTTACGATGTAAAAAAGGGGTCTCTTACATTGGTTGGGCAGACAGAACTGTTTTGCAGTCCTCTCACTCAACCAGAGTGAGAGACCATTCTTACATCTTAAGAGACAGCACCTACTAGCTCCACGTACATACACAACATTTAAAGCACTGGGGAGGGTCGTGTGGTGCATTCCACATACCAGAATTAGTATGCCTGGGTAGAAAAGATGGATAACTTGGCCATGGATTCTGAGAGGTTTCCTTCTTTGACGGGTTTCCTCTCCAGTGTGTCAAAGTCAATAAAATGTACTGGTAGCACATCCTATTAAAAAAAAGGTTTTGTTTTCCTTCCATAAAGCTTTCCTCAGGGCCATGCTCGTCTTTTCTAGGGATATACTCTATTTAGGCCTGACATACCCCATCTCCCCAAGTCCAGCTCCACGTGGACTATACCCATGGCTTCCCTTCACTACCAAGGGCTCGGGGAGGGCACCCCTGGAGGCAGTTCACTGTGTTGAGTAGGATCCAGTGCTGACAGGGCCCCTACCTTCCTGCATCACATTGGGCAGTCTTCCTGTTACCTGGCTGTCTACTGCATAGTCCCTGGTAGTCAGCAATGTAGATCGGGGGAGAAGCAAGGACGTGTGACCATCATGGGAGGCTGACGTGGCATCATCTGCCTCCTGGCCGCCAATTTCCTCCAGTTTCTCTCTCCCCTGAGTGCGTGCCTGGTCTCCAGCCTGCACTGCTACCTGTGGCCACCTAGATGGCAGTATTGCAGCAGAATGCAGATCCCACCATTCTCAGAGAAGGATAGCATACTCTGGGATGCTCATTCCTCGCCTCCCCACTGGCCCTCCAATAACCTGATCTTGTTCCCGAACACGGTTCGCCTGTGACGCAAGCCACTGCACCACAGCTACACCATCAGACCGGCTGGCTAAAGCTGTTTCAGATACTGTTGAATGCTGCAGTTGCCTGCATGGTGGGAGATGAACGCATTGGACAAACTCAGACATGACAAGCTTAACTCTTGCTCATTCACAAAGCCTTAATCACATTTCTTACCAGTTCTCTTAGTTCCTAGGGGTGCTTCTAGTGCCTGGCCTATATCAGTAATGAAACAGAATCCAGTGCATCCCCCAAAACTGGCAATCCTTTCAACTGTCCCCCACCCAATTAAACATGTTATTCCCTTTTCCTTATTTTTCCATGACAAACAAAAGCAATACAATATTAAATTGAAATACAAAGCCAGACCAGTGGCGGAGAGGGCAGAGGCGCTGAGCATCTCACCTTCAGCTGTACAAGCGACCCAGGTTCAGAAGAGGATGCAGGTCACTCAGGGGCTGGAAGGGGGAGGAGGATTGAGCGTCCCAAGGACAGCTCTCTTCCCTCTGGAGAGGGGGTACATGCGTCACGCTTGATGGCCGACACCTGGAGGATTTGGGTGTCAGGGCAACAGGACATGAGGGAAGAGTCCCCACAGACTAGATGCCAAGAAGCGTCTCTGCGGAGGTGAAGCTTGCACTGCATCACTGCACCCACCGTGGGCCCTGGGGTAAAAACCAAAGAAAACCTGCAACCGTGGCTAGGCGAAGGCCCAGTCCCCCGCAGGCTCCGTGGCACAGGACCCCACAAAAGTGTGCACGCTCTCAGTGGATTCTGTTTGAGTGATGAACAGGATGGACCCTTCTGGTCATTTTTCATCTAGCACGCCCCGCATTGTTAATATATGATGGTGTGCCCCACTGATGTTGGCCAAGGCAACCTGTGTCAGCAGGAAGGGAGGAGTATTCCAAGATCTGGCAGATGGAAAACCTTTTGCATTTCAGAAATGCTATCTCACTTTCTCTTTTCCTTCTGAAAGGAAAAAAAAAAAAAGTAGCTGCCTATCCGGACGGTGACAGTGGAAACACGCTGTGTAACCACATGGAAGACCGCATGTATGTCTCGAGCCCTGGGATCACTGTGGATGTAGCACTATCAGATTCCAGTGGGTGGGTTGCCATTTGTACCCTCATTAGCGCCTCCTGTGGTGTGGACTGGGGGAAGCACTGGCAACATCAGTGACTGAGTGGTGCTTACTCACTCCTCCCCCATGGCCCCTACTGTACACTAGTGGGACAGCAGTGGGAATGTGTGCATATGCAAGGGGTCACTTGCTACCACTCAGGACATCCTCCAGGGTGCCACTGTCACCAGGGTCTGGGCCTCCCTCCTGCAGATTCCTCTGCATCTTCCTGATAGACTAGAGCTACTACGATGGGCAGGAATGGTGAAGCCCTGCCCGTCTCCTCTAGGGTGTTGAGAGAGGTGGGGGTGGTCTGGATGGAGACTGGGGGTCCGTTAGTATCCTCCATAGACAATATGGAAATAAAGACCAAAGTGGAGAACAAAATAAAGCTAGACCAAAGATAAAAAAGTATCAATAAAAAAAAGTTCCATCCAGCTATCCATTTGTCTGCCCGTCTATCCGTCCATCCATCCATCATCTGGCTCATTCTCCTTCCTGCTCTTTACTCCTCGGTCTCCTCCTTCCATCTCCTTCCATGTTTTTTTGTTTTTTTTTTAGCTCCAGCTACCAACACGTGCTGAAAGCTACATTTCCTTTGTAATATAGTTTGTTTAGTACGTCTGGACCAGTTGTCGGTCCTCTTTTGTTACCGATTTTGCATTCTACTACCTACCACCTCAAATCGTCCGCCTTTCCACTTCAAAAAAGTCAAGGCGAATGACGTCCGTAAATACATAACAAAGGCTATCTCCAAGTCCAGAGCTAGTGGTGATTCACTGGACCTTAAACTGCTATCCCTCACCCCTGAAGAGGTATTGCATCCGCTTACCAGAATCTCCAACCTCTCCCTCAGCCTCAGTCAGTTCCCAAGCAAATGGAAATCTGCTATTGTCACTCTGGTCTTTAAAAGCGGCGACAAGTCCATACAGGGGAACTACCGGACGATCTCTGTATTACCCCCTCTCTCCAAGGCCCTTGAATGCATTGTTGCTGACCAGCTTAAAGACTACCTGGACAAATATAACATCCTATGTACACAGCAACACGGGTTCAGGCAAGGGCACAGCACAGCACATCAACAGCCCTCCTGGAATTCACTGGAGTCCTTCACAACTCGTTGGACAAAGGTCATCTAACTGGAGCCGTATTTATCGACTTGACTAAGGCATTTGACACTGTTCACCGTGGCCTGCTTACCAAACAGCTGCTGAATGCCGGGCTCTCCCAGGACTCCACTGCATGGTTTAACAGCTACCAGGACCAGCACTCACAAAGAGTAAAAATCTCAGGAGTACTCTGACTCCAAACCTGTTCGCTCAGGCGTTTCTCAAGGATAAGCCTTTTCCTGAACTCCCTTCCACCATCAAGCCTAGAACAAATTATCCTCTATGCCGATGTGCTTCTCACCCCCCATAAGGACCCACAACCCTTACTTCACAACCTACAGCTTGCTTTCTCTGCTGCTGAAAACTGGTTCACAAAACAAACTAGTTCTAAACCACAAAAAGACTAAATCTATGCTTTTCTGCAGCTCGCAAAACAAACACAGGCAATACCCCCTTGATATCAATACAACCGCTGGTAATACCCTCAAACAAGTGTCATCTTTTAAATACCTTGGAATCTCACTCGATCCTTGCCAATCTTTCGGGACCCACACTGATAGTGTTGCCAGAGTTGTAAACTCACGCATTGGAATTCTTTACCGAAATAGACAGCATCTTACCCAGGCAGCACTGAAGACTGCTATCCAGAGCTCTGTGGTCTCCATCATAGACTACGGCCTTATAATCTATGGCTCTGCCTCTACTACCGCCCTCAGGAGCATAACGACCTCCCTAAACAAGGCCCATCGACTGCTTACTGGATCCCACCAACTCACACATATATGTGAGGTTTACGCTCAAATGGGATGGCTCCAACTCGCTAACCGCATGAAGTACCTTACCTTCTTGATGGCAAAAAAAACTTCTTTGGGCCTTACTCCACCTAGTGTCCAAGCCCTCCTGTGCCCAAACACTAATCCTCGTAACACCAGAGGGTCTGAAAGTCAGTTTCTACAGGTCCCCCGATGCCGCACCACTCTGGGCCAAAGATCCTTTGCACACTGTGCACCCAGCTGGATGAATGCCCTTAGCACTCACATCACCTCCACCTCCTCACTGGGTATATTCAAATCAAGCCTCCATCATCATCTCACGGCCTCCAGCTCATGTGACTGCCACCCCCTAACTTCCCCCCTTCCCCATTGAGATCAACTACCCCTCTCTGATGTTCTTTGACAACGCCGTGAGCTGCTCTAGTCTCTTTTGGCTGCCACTCCCCTATCCTCTCACCACCCTTCCTCCCTGATTTCTTCTAGGTTTCTGAAGATTCCTTGTATGTGTTATTCATGTATACTATTTACTGTGATGTCATACCTGAAATGATGAATAATGTCGTATGCCCTTGTTTAACATGTATGTACTCTCCTAACGTGGAACCTTTGTAAAAGAGCCTAGGCTCAAAGGTAATTGTAATCCTAGATCTAAATAAATAAATAAATACACACCGACCTTGTTTTTATGCTGCACTGTTATACACAATAATTGTACTGTTTTGTGATGTAATAAATCACTGTATTGCTATATTGCTTTTCCCATGTTCCCTTTCTCCCAGGACCCTTCTGGGAATGAGCTGTTCATAGCGCACGTATACACACACAAATAATAACTGCTGCCAGTTTGAACACTACCGCTAGCTTGTGTGACTATCAGGGCCCTACAGTACATAAACCATTTTGATCTGAATTATGCTGGGGCAATGGATGGTGTACGTTGTGTGTCAGAATTCAATTCTGCCAGTGAAGGCCCATCTGATTTGTAGTATTTAATCCATATGCCATGGGTTTTATGGTGCCATGATTTTTAATTGCGGATGAAGTGGAGCGTAATTACTAGGCAATTGTCAGCGTTATCAATAACAGTAAATAAAATGTCAAGGTGTGTGTTAGCTCTAGCAAAGCAGGGCTTAGTTTGACCTTCCCCTTCTGAAGCTTGGGGTCAGATATCTGCTGTTGTGTCTCTGTGATATGTTACCCACACTTACTGCTAAGGATAGAGGTGCAAACCTTTCAATAAACAGGATAAGTACTAAAACACACTTTTAATTTTGTGCTCATAATACTTAGACATCCCATTGCGGGCTGTGATTTGGACGATAACAGCACAAGAAATGCACATTTTCGTATCAGCTGTTTTACCAGACACACACACACGCACGCGCACTCTGCCATCATCTTCTCCTGGCTTCAGGTCTTTGTGCTGGTAACCTCCCAGTCCCATCTGCTGCTTCTCTACCATTGTAGCCAGGAGAGAATCTAAACGGAGAAGGGCCAGAGAATGTCAGTGGACGTCAATCAAATGGCACACGAGGTCTCACGCCAACCCAACCCATCACACACACACACACACTGTCCTGCAGGGGGAGCGAGCTCACTGGCTCTACGTATACATATAAATACACACACGGTCCATGAGGAAGCTTAGACCTGGCCCTTGCGCCAGTGCCCGCCGTAGCTGTCGGAACTCAAGGCAGACTGCCATGTAGTTGTCTTGGCCATGGCTGGCCTCAACCCGGCTACCAATGTCTGTTCCCGAACCTGGGTCAGCAGTGCTGGGTCATCATGCAACCTTTCAATGTTTTTTCTTTCTTTCCTAAATTTCTATGCTCACTGTTTTATCTTTATTTTCTGTTTGTTATTTGTGACCATATTCCTTTCTTACTCTCCCACCCAGATCGTAAGTATTTCCTCGGCTGCATCGCCAGCTGGGTGTGCCAGAGCAACTCAGCAGTCTGCCAGTAGGGGAATCTAAATGGACATGGGCCAGAGAATGTCAGTGGACGTCAATCAAATGGTACACGGGGTCTCACCCTGCCCCATCTCTCTCACACACACACACACACACACACACACACACACACAGTCCTGCAGGGAGATAGAGCTCCCTGGCCCTTCATGCAGGTGTCGTTGTAGTGCCGGAACCTGCTGCAGACTGCCGTGCAGTTGTCTTAGTCATGGCTGGCCCCCAACACGGCTACCAGTGTCTGCTCCTAAACCTGGGTCAGTAGCACTGGGCCATCGTGCAACCTTTCAATGGTCTTTTCTTTCTTTCCTAAATTTTTATGCTCGCTGTTTTAGCTTTGTCTTTTTTTTTTTTTTGTAGTCCGACCCCATCCCCCAAAGGGAGCTCAGCCCTGTTCTGCACTGCCCCCCATGCCCAGGCTTTCATACCTGGGCAGGGCTCCAAACAGGCGTACCCTCCCCTAATGGTCAAGTGCGCTGTGCTAACACCCCCCTTGGGTTGGCCATGGGGTGGGGACCCTCCTGCCAAGGACACTGTTGGCAGCAGGGGCAGCGGGCGGAACAGGGCATTATGCTCAGGGGCCGAAATTTTTGTGGGTGTGGCAGTACCTGGGGGCGGGGACATGTAATGACTCGCGTCCACCCTGCCTCCCTCAGGTGACGGCGCCAGCACAAATGGATAGCCCCTGCCTCCACCAGAGATCCGTGGTGTGCTGGACACCCTCCCCCTGGAGAAGGAGAGCAGTCTCTAGGATGCTCAATTCTTCTGCCCCCGGCCGGCCCTCCAACATCCCAAGTCTGTTTCCGAACCCGGGCCGTCGGCATCACAGACGGACACCCTGACTCTGCACCGGCGGGCTGGCACTGTTTTATCTTTATTTTCTGTTTATGAGTGACCTTATTCCTTTCTTACTCTCTCCCCCCCCCCCGATCGTAAGAGTTGCCTTGGCTGCATCCCCAGCTGGGTGTGTCAGTGCAACTCCGCGATCTGTCAGTATGGGGGTGCACAGGTGTCTGCATCCTCTTTCCACAGGAACACGGTGCTCATTTCCATGACACACCTAGCCTGGTGCTGGTGTGGGATGCCAGAATTCTTGTGTGATCCCGTGTATCCCAGGTGACCTTAAAAAGCACTGCTGCCATGCAATCATGCAGTCCCTAGCCTAATGCTTTTTTAATATATATACACAGTATATGTATACATATGTGTGTGTGTATGTGTATATATATTTATAAATATAATATAGATTATAAAAAGGGTAAGAGAAATCAAGACTTTTGATTGGTCAGTTGTGATCACAAGACCACATTATTCCAGCGCAACAGCACAGGTCAGAAAAAACTTGGAAGCGTGTGCACCTAAAGAGGATGGCAGCCCAGAAACAGAGCTCCTGCACTGCTCGTGATTAAAAAATTTAACTTGTCAAAGTAATCATTCGTTGACTCCATTCGCATATTTCATTTTTATTTAATATTGTTTAACAACTTTCCAAATTTTGAGTGAACTGGATTCTTTTTCTCAAGCTATTACTCCTTCACGTTTTCATCGATTCTCGCAGCACTGAGATGCCGTCTCACAACTGGAATGCTGCAGGCACCTTGCCAGGACAGGGTCTCTCCCACTCATCAGGGTGTCACAGCAAGTAAAGCTGATAAAATTGATAAAAATGATAGCCGGGACTTAACTTTTATTAAAGACATGCTGCAGTCCATAAAATTAGACATTACAGGCTTAAAAAAAAGATATACTAGAGGACAGAATGAATGTTTTAGAAGAAAGACTGGCTTAATCAGAAGAATCACTGTATAAAGCTGAAGACAGAGGTGAAAGCAGTCTGTCACAAATATAGTATCTTAATGATAAAGTGGACGATTTAGAGAACCACAGTGGAAGAAATAATCTACGTATAGTGGGAATACCAGAACAAGTTGAGGGAAATGACACGACTTTTTTTTTTTTAATAGGATTTCATACCCTCAGTTTTAAACTTCAACTGGACATGGCCCCTTGAAACAGAGAGAGCACACAGAGTCCTCAGAGCGATGCTGAAGTCAGGTCAAAAACCTAGCCCTATAATTGTAAAATTCCCGAGGTTTAATATTTAAAAGGAGATTTTGGCAGTGGCCAGGCAAAGAAAAGTGCTCACCTGGGGGCAGGACAGGATATTTGTTTTCCAAGATTTCTCCACGGAGATAGTAGATAAGAGGAGAGCCTTTGGGGACATCAGAGCGGTACTACAGAAACTTAATGTACCTGACATTTTAATGATTTCTGGGGGGGGCATGGATTTAAAGTACCAGAAGAAGTTTGGGAATCTGTATTAAGCTCGAGGCCTGAAGCAGCAACACTTTTTCCTGACAAGTCAAATGGATTTTCAAAAAAAAGGCACCTTCCCCAACTGTCTCCAAAGGTAGCGTGGGGATGGCAGAATGCAGCGCATGTCAATGGGCAGCATCAGCACCTACGAGCTCTAGCAATCCCCAGTGTGAATGACATGGGCACTCCCAAGAACACACAACCCCCAGTTCTCAAGTCTACTGCCAAGCTACCAAACAATTACATGGAGAAATTATAGATACTACCAAAATCGCTGAGCTGGTCTACAAAACTCAACCGGAAGGCACAACCTTATTTTAAAAACAAAAGGTTCAAAATCCTTCAACTCTGCTTCAAAAAACGCTACCAGATCAGAGACCTTTCACACTGCTTCAGACTCTAGCTTTAACATTAACAATGATGTTCTGCAGCCTAAAATACCAGAGTGTCTGAGGGGGCCGAACAGTCCAGCTGCCGACAAGTTTGTTGTTCCAGTCACTCCTACGGCTCAAAGCATCAAGCAGTCTCATCTTGTCACTTGATTCTTCAAAATGTGCTCTGTACTTTTAACAAAGACCCTGAAAGAGTGGTTCTCACTTCTGATTGGCTGATGAAGGGAACCAGAAAGTAAACCACTACCCAGGAGTCCCTCTTCATTTGTGTCTAATGACTTTTATTTAGCAGTTGAATTAATGTTTTATCATGTTCTTTTATTTTGTAATTTTTTTTTCTCTACACTGTTCTTGTACTCTAGCTGGTCAAAGAGGAACTCTGAGGGTCCATTGCTGAAGCGCTGCTCTGAATTGTAAGGGAAAGAAAAACAGAGTCGTCCAAAGTGTTATTGGGAGCAGTAAGGTACAAATCTGGTTCAGTACTTTAAAAATTAAAGGCTATCCTTTTCTTGGGCTTTTCGAAAGAAGGTTCTGAATTGGTGTTATTTTATGTACTTCTGGAGGCTGGAAACTCTCCACCTCTTATTTTTGGCTGTTGCTTGGACAGACTAACTCTATGTATCATTATCTGTCTGCGTACATATATTATTGGCTGATTTAATGCTGGTCTGCACATGTGGGCTCAACACAATAGTATAATAATATTACTATCCGAGGGTTTTACATTGTTAGTGGGCCCCCCACCCCTTGAATAACTTGAGATTTCTAAGTGAATTCCTTATAGTCATGCAGATGGGCGTGGGAAGGGACCCACTGACAGCAATGAATGTCCTTAATTTTAGTTATAAATTGGGATGCCCCTAACTCACTCCCTGCCTGGGTATATTCTTCACATTCTGGATTTTGAATGATCCTGTTCCTTCCGTTTTGCGTTGCATTGTCTTAGTCTGATCTCCCAGATAGTCTGGGGCTTTAGCATCAAGAAGTGCAGAACTGCATTGTGTCATGTGCCGGTAGGGCTAAAAAACACACCCCAGAAGTGAAATGTTGCTCAGCCTTTTCCCCTTCAAAGGTGGTATATTTCTGGATTCAATTGTTGTGGCATGAAGAAAAACAGATATTTCTTAATGGTGTCCAGTGAAAGAAATGGTAAGCAGCGTGGGGAGTGGCTTACTGGTCATATCTTTCTTCTCTTTTATAAACCTGTTTAGCGTTATAAGACATTGGTTACTGTTAAAAATAGCTTACATTGGCCTCATTCCATTCGATCCGCTGTCTGGTTTATTCCCTTCAGGCAGTGTTGGGGATGGGCCCATCTGGCCATAACTCACACTGTTAGGTGCGTCTCTACTCTCTGCTGGGAGTAGAATTAGTAACTTGATTATGAAGAACATATAGCAGCATGAGATCAGCATTAAGGATATGGACATCATATACTCATTTACATTTAGTCTCCTTATTTCAGAGGCCCTGTCTACACTACGCCTCTGTAACGTTACAGAGTGCCCAAACCGTTACCGCAACGGTTTGCGTTTACACCTGTAACATTACAGAAGGCGTTTCAACAATGGTTATGAAACCGGTCCCACCTCGGTAACGTTCCCAAGCATAGTGTGGACGTGTGGCACTGGTGCCCTAGTGCAGCGCGAGCTGCAATGTGGGATCGGGTGCCACGGCAACGGTCCCCCAGCTCCTGAAGTGTGGACCGGTGGTGCCAGTCCCGTAACGGACATTGCGGCAGCGTGGACACACTGCACCGCTCCCCGGTTGTAACGGCTTCTATCTGTTACAGGGTCTGAGCGGTGCAGTGTGGACCGGGCCTTAGAGTCAACTAGTTTAGGATTAGTACTTTTAAGCTGGCTGTTACATTTATGGTGAGTTACTTGCTTTTAGCTGTCATAGAATCGTGGTGCTCCATATTGAGACAGTCTGTCTCGGTGGAGACTCTGTCTCTCCTGTAAACTTTTTACTAACATACTAACAAGCTAGCAGATTAGGCACAATGGCCTATCGAGTCTGCCCACGGATCAGTGCCTGCCCAGGGCACCGTCATAGCCCTCCCCTCTCCCCACAAGCTTTCCCAACCCCAGGTGAGGCTCTGGGATGTACCCTTCCCCTGTACCTATCCCAGCCTCTCTTGAACCCCTCCACAGTTGTAACAGCCACCAGCTCCGCGGGCAGCGCATTCCAGGGCTCCACCACCTTCTCAGTGAAGTAACATCTCCCCGTTTCCCCCCTTAAGTCTCCCACCATCCAGCCTCACTGAGTGCCCCCTGGTGACTCCTACCTCTCTCAGATGTAGTACCCCATCAAGGTTGACCCTGTTTATTCCCTTGACATATCAAGACCTCGATCATATCCCCTCTGTCCCTCCTACAGCAAGCACAGGTTGAGCCCCTCTACTCGCTCCCCATAGGGCTTTTCCCCTAGACCCTGAATCATTCTTGTCGCCCTCCTCTGAACCCTCTCCAGCAAAACAATATCCCTTTTCAAGTAAGGATGCCAAAACTGCAAGCAGTATTCAAGGTGCGGCCTATCCAGACAATTACACAGAGGCAGGAGCACCTCCCTGCTCCTTGAGGTTCCCCCCGGCTATGCACCCCAGCATTTTATTTGCTTGGGCCGCAGCCCTTCTACACTGCTCTGAGTTATTCATTTTGGCATCTACTACCACCCTGAGGTCCTTCTCCCCCCAAAAAACTTCCAGTCTCTCCCCTCCCAGGGTGTACTTGTGAGGTGAAGAACCCTGCACTTCCCAGTGTTAAACTTTAGTTTCCAGGCATGTGACCACCTCCCCAGGGTCTCCGGGTCCTCCTGAAGAGCTAGCTTCCCCATCTCCCCATCTATTACCGCCCACAGCTTCGAGTCGACGGCAAAGAGGATCATCCTGCTCCTGATACCGCCACTGATGTCTGCGATATAGGCATTAAACAGGAGTGGGCCCAGCACCGAACCCTGTGGGACCCTGCTAATGAGTCTCCTGGGAGATGAGCCCCCCAAGAGTAGAAGGGCTGCGGGCCCTCCCTTTTGTATTTAGTAGTTCTATAGTGCTGCTTTCCTTATTTGAAAGTTAATGATCTTGTTGTTAAAGTTGTTATAGTTTTTAATTTAGAAATAGTTATTGCATTTGTTACTGATAGTGTTTATTTTTATTTTTTCTACTTTACAACAGAAGTCAAGTTCTAGAGCAGTTAATACATCTGTAATACAAAGTTTATACTCAGGATGAGAACCATTAAAGAGCAGGTGTTTACTTCTTACATTATGCCCCCCACCCCCAAACATATATGGCAGCTTACCAGTGTCCAACTCAAGTGGTACCCAAAGTTTATTTTTTCATTCTGATTTAAAACGTAGCATCACTCATAAAACCATTGTTTTCAGCCCGCCGATAAAACGCTTCAACTTCCTTATTCAGAGACACACACCCCCAAGCTGGCACGTTTTGTGACAGCTGTTCAAGAGCAGCATGGGGGCCTATAATGGGGGCAGTTTTTAAACTTGTTTTTTAATATATTTGTTTGCTGATTCTGACAAAGGAATGTTACTGCTCGACTAACAAGGTCCTTTAATAGGTTCATTATATGGGAAAAATATTGCCCTGTGTAACGTATATGCTCCTATCTCAAAACAAGCTGATTTTTCCAGACTCTGGGTCCATTGTTGGGTACGCCGGGGGATTATGAAGTAATTTTAAGGGGGGACTTTAATGAGGTCATGGACCAGATATTGGACGGATCTAACATGAAAACTAACATTACACATACCAATTCTAGGCAAACCCTGCATGATATTCTAGATGATTTGGAACTGTTGGATGCCTGGAGACTGGTTAATCCTCAGGGGAAAAAAGACTTCTTTTTTTCAACAAGACATGATGTTTTCAGCAGACCAGATTATTTTTTTTCCTTCCCAGTAGTGTATGCAATGTGGTCCGCAATACTGAATATGAAAATATTCAGATTTCCGATCACAATCTTCTTAAGGCATCTGTTGTTCTTGAAAATAGTGTGGCTAGAACTCCTAGATGGAAGTTTAAAGGAAAACTCTGGTCCCGCCCCTGCAAACCTTGCCCTCCGGTTCAGGTTTAGAAGAAAAAACGTGTTTTTCTCCTGCGGCAAAGTTGTTTAATTTTTAAACATCCACTACACGGAAGTATGGCGGATGTTTAGGCCGCACCTTTACAGCAAATGGACATACTTCAGTGTAGCAGACTTTTAAAAATTAAACAACTTTGCTGCGGGAGAAAAAAAAACTTCTTTTTCTTCTAAACCGGGGGGTAAGGTTTCCTTTAATACTGCGATCCTGCAGGATTTCAAGTTTTTAACATTGATAGCAGAAGAAGCAACTTCTTACTTTGAGATCAATAATAATGGGGACGTTTCTGCAAAAATATTATGGGAAGCCTTTAAAACATGTATCGGGGGAGAAACATTAGTTTTGCTTCCAGAAAAAAAAGAGGGAGAGACAAAAAGAATTATCAGGTAAACAGGCCCTGCTAAATATTCCATCATTTGCCTTTACAAATAATTCTTTACAGAAACAGGATCTGCTATATCAAATTACTTGCTTAAAGTATGAAATAAAACTGCATTCGGCCAAGAATGAATATGCACGTTTTCAAGTTAAGCCGAAATACTGGAAGGTGGGTGAAAAGGCAGGTAAACTCTTGGCATATCGCCTTAAACAGAAAAATCAAAATTACATTAAAGGAATTCAAGATGCCAGGGGAACTGTCTCGCATCATATCAGAAGGATCAATGGATGCTTTAAAGATTTTTACATAAATCTATATAGGTCATAAGGAACTTAGGGGTCAGATATAATTAGGGATTTTTTTAAACGCACTGAGTTACCCATTCTGTCAGATACTGATCAGCAAAAAATTGACAGTTCCATCATCTCACAAGAAGTTACAGAAGTTATTTCCAAGGCACCTAATGGTCTTCGCTCCGAGATTTACAAACATTTAAACCCAACTGTCAGCAGGCATGTATTGGTTGCATTTCAGGAGTCCCTAACTTCGGGAGATCTCCCTAACTCCATAAACGAGGCTCTAATATCTTTATTGGCTAAACAAGGTAAAGACAGCTTGGATTGTGCTAATTACAGACTAATTTCTTTGTTAAACTTTGATTATAAAGTTCTGGCTAAAATATTGGTCAACAGATTGGCCCAAGTATTACAGAATCTTACAGGAAATGAGCAGGTGGGTTTTATGCAGGGGAAACTAGCCTCAGATAAACTACACAGATTATTTTCTGTAATTTGGGCAGTGCAATCTAAATATTTTTAAAAGTCTCCTATGCTGGCAATTTCTCTTGATAATGAGAAGGTTTCTGACTCAGTACAGTGGGATTACTTGAATGCAGTACCGGAAGCCCACAATTTTGGTCCCATGTTACAAAAGTGGATTACCACAATTTACAGTAAGCCTAGCGCTTCTATTATTACTAACGGACTTATTTCAGAACAGCTGTCTCTTTACAGAGGTACTAGGCAAGGTTGTCCTTTATCCCTTTTATTGTTTGTTTTGGCCATAGAACCCCCGATTAGGAGAATAATGCAATTGGCTAGAATACAAGAGGTGCAGGTGGGAAAGTATTCCAACAAGGTATCTGCATTCGCTGATGACGTTCTCCTAACACTGACTCAGACGCCTTTATCCTTACAAAATGTGAAAGTTCTGCTTCAAGAATTTGGTAGTTTTTCAGGCCTTTTTATTAACTGAACTAAATCTGACTGTATAATGCTTTCTAAGTCACCCCCCTCCCCAAAGAAAGCAGACTGCAGAAGGATTTTAACCTATCCTGGGCGACAGAGGGAATTACCTATTTAGGTACAAAGATCTTTGACTCTATTGATAAAATAGTGGACTTTAACTTATCCGTAGTTATAAATGAAGTAACACGTGAACTAGCCTAATGGGCCAAGTTACATTTGTCCTCGTGCGGTAAAATAAATTTGAATAAAATGATTATTGCTCCACAAATCTTTTATGTCCTAAACAATCTGTCTGTAAACATAAAGGGAACTTGGTTTGGTAAGCTCGAAAAATTAGTCTCTTCCTTTTACGGGACAACTCCCCATCTATAAAACAAATTGAGAGCCCCCAATAAGGTATGGTGGGCTTGCTCTTCCCTGGTGGCTGGGCTATTTTGGGGCCTTTAAGCTTAGACAGGCTGCTACATGTTTTTTACCTCCTGATAAAATGAACTATCCTTTGTGGACCAAAGTGGAAAGTGAGTTAGTTTTATCCACTTAAATTATCCAATTTACTGTTTCTACAAATACCTAATAGGTTAGTTAAACATCCTACATTTTATGGTACTATACTGGCTTGCAAAACATAAATTTTGTTTAAAAAGACTGAGTCCATGCCATTACAATATAGGCTGTACTTTTAATGGTAAGGAACGTAAAGATACTGGGTGGAGTAGTAAAGAGATAAGAATGGTGGGTCACTGGTTAGATGCCCGGAACCAATGGCTTATCTTTTGAGGAACTGAAGCAGAAATTTCATACATAAATTTCAGTTTTGGCTTTATTTGTAAATTAAGAGATTCTCTCTCTAAAAAAATGTCACCCTTCCTGCTAATCCTGAATAGGATATCTTTTTTAAGGTTGCTTATTTTCAAAAAGGGGCTAGTCTTACTTATAACATTGCAAATGATGAAGAAAATCAAACTCTCTCTGCTAAAGCTAAATGGGAATTTGGTTTCAATACTCAAATTTTGACCAATGCTTGGTCTAAGATTTTGGAAAATGCTTACAGATGTTGCCGAGAAGTGCAGGGGAGACAAATTCAATTTAAAATTCTTCACTATTTCTATTATTCTCCTGCTCAGCTTAGAAAAATGGGGTTGTCACTAGATAACTGCTAGAGATGTGGTGAGCCAAATGTAAACCCAAGCCATTTATTTTGGTATTGTAAAAAGTTTCTTAATTCTTGGAAAAGAATTCATTCCCTGTGTCAGGCTTTTTTTTTTTTTTTTTTTAACTTTCTATTTTCTTCCTCCCCCTCCCTCCAACACCGATATCCTTGGAAGCACCTAGGAGTCATCCCTCTGCAAGCCGCCTTACCTGATCTGCTCATGGAGCCTTGGTTTACACCCGGGCGGGGATGAGGTGGGGCCCAAACACTCCAAACATTCTGGTCTCGTCGGTCGAGGGGTGCCAGGAAGGTGGCTGCATATCGAAGGCAAGCTCTGGTGCTCCATCTCCCTCGGAGCTGAAGGGCATTTTTCCCTTGTTCTGAAGGGGAGTGGCCCGTGCTCCGTCAAGGCGTTTCCAAGGATGTCTGCCACTCCCAGACCCTCTTTTCACGCTCTGACACTTGCTATGCCTCCGGCTTCCGCTAGAGGCCAGCCAAGCACCGAGAAGGAACCCCCCTTCCTCCCAGGAGAGGAGAGCTGTCCTTCGGATGCTCAGTCTTCTCCCTCCCCTGCCTACCCCCGACTTCCCGGGCTCGTTCCTTGGTCACCGGCGTGACGCAAGGTGCGGCGTCCAGCGCCTCAACCCTCAGCGCCACCGGGCCGACCATGTCAGGCAGTTCTTATGGTCAATATTCCATTATCCCCAACTCTTTTCATATTAAGAGACACATCAGCAACTTTAGGTTTGCAAACTCGTAAAAAACTTTAGATTTTGTCAGTGACCTTAGCTTTCAAAAGACTGATTCTACAAAACTGGAAAGATACCAGATGCCCGACTATAAATTAGTATATGGGATCTCTTAGTGTATTAGCAAATAATGAGAGAATCAGTTATTGGCTGCTAGAGAAATCAGAACTGTTTAATCTTACTTGGGGCCCTTTTCTAGAATACTTACAATAGTTAATTGGCAATATTACTGAAATATGATTTTACCAGTCTAGCACACTGAATATGTACGGGTTAAGTAGCTATTGGTGATAAATTTACTTATCCTAAGGTCCATTACACTTACCTTCACGCTGCTAACCACAATTTATTTTACCGTAAATTTCAACTTGTACCTGCAGTACTGCTGTTTTGCACTTCCTAAGATTGTGTCAGAATGTTATTGTGAACTAGCTTAGCTGTGTTCTGTCTATTTACTTGCATTAGTCATTTCACGTCAACCATGAATTTGTAACCATGTAACTAAGTATGCCATGTTACTTTTTCCCCTATGTACCCTCCCCAGGGTTGCCCCTGTAAAAGGGACTGCATGGTCTCAGTGGGCCTACCCAGTTACTAAAATTCAAACAAATAAATAATGTTATCATCAATAGCTGTATTAATACAGTGTTTTACCCTACACCTGTTTGTTTAGTAATTAAGTCCTTATTGATGATATATCAGATTTGTTATGTTTATATACTGCTTCAATTGAAAATGTAATAAAAATCTTTAGAAAATGGGCACCAGAAAAGCACTTTTCTGACTGGCTAAAACACCCGTAGACCTGGGCTGTTATTTCTCCACGACGCCCTCAGAATAATAAGTGCCACTTTCGGGTGCCCCATTACTTAAGGAATCCTAGGGCCACCTGAATGGAAAAACGCGCCAGCCACAGCATTTCCCCCATTCATGAAATAATGACAACTCCTGCATGACTTGAGGTCGGTGTTTCGGGAGCCTATGAAAATATGAGAGTGCTGTATAGTAGTTTTTATACAGAGTCCTACAAATGTATTTTTTAACAAAACCGATGTCTAATATCGCCAAAATTTACATTTCAAAAAGTGAAATCGGGACTCCTAGCATTTGCGCGTGCCACACATGCACAGTGTCCATCCTGGTTTCACTTTCTAAAATTAAAATTTTGGAGACGGTAGCCCTCGGTTTTGTTAAATAATATATTCCTAGGACTCAGTATAAAGAACACTACACACCTTTCTCATACTTTTATAGCCTCTCGAAACGCCGATCAAGTCCTCGTTCATTCATGCTACTGCAATGTCAGCGACCGTGCAGCATCAAGCAGACCGCATTATTTCAGTCCGGATAACCGATTCATAAAAGGCTCCCAATAAAATGTCATCTTAATGGAAAAAAAACATTGACTGCTCGGACTTTATTCAACAGAAACAGAAATTAAATGGCCATACGAAGAACCACAGAACATGACAGTGTCCCTAGAGAACTTGCTCATTTAAAAAAACAGCTTAAAATAAAACAGCAGCACCCTCCACAGGTAATTATACTAATACAGGAACTACTTTACTACAACTGCTACTTTCAATACTTTTAAAAAAATTTTTAAGTATATATTTTTTAATTTTGTATATATTTTTAAAAAGTCACCTACAGCCCATTTTCTAAGTGTGATAATACCCTCCAGAGTGGGCGTTATGGGATATAACAGACCTTGCAGGGGCTATAAGGCCTCCCGCCTGCAGCATCGGGCCTCATTACGAACCTGGGCGGTCCGTTATAGCCTAATAATGCCCACTCTGTCGGGTATTCTTACTTACTTATTGGGGAGGAAGAAAAAACTAACTTTCTGAACAGTTGCTCAGATTTTATAACACACAGAAGCCCCCTTTTATCGATGTCAGTGGCTCAGCATGTTGCACACTCGCCTCTGACATCAGAAGATCAGAAAGTTGTGGGTTCTAGCCCCACACCAGGAACTTGATGTAACATGCCAATACTAACACTGTAGTGCAGCATGGGGGGGGTGCCATCTTTCAGATGGGATGTTTAACTGAGCTGTGTGTGATTACAGGACGAGGAAAAAATAGCCAAGGGAAAACAGTGAGGGAGCAAAGAGCGACCATCACTAAATAGCACTCGTCAAAACAGCAACAACATTACAGTGCATTTCTATGGGGGGGGGTGGCTTTGCCCCGCCACAACCCACTTTTTTAATTATAATCAACTCTGGGGATGGGGAGATGAAACTTGGGGAGGGGGAGAAATCCGTAGGTTGCCATTTCTGCGATCGCCATTTAGCCCAGTCACTCTTTTTGCCTCGCTGTTTTCCTGTCGCCATTGTGTAGTTGCCCTTTTACACAGGATACTGTTTAAATGAAGTCCTGTCTGCATG
Organism: Neoceratodus forsteri; assembly: GCA_016271365.2. Lineage (NCBI taxonomy): Eukaryota > Metazoa > Chordata > Ceratodontiformes > Ceratodontidae > Neoceratodus > Neoceratodus forsteri. Next base: position 123,374,171 of record JADMNL010000031.1, read on the forward strand.
AAACTTTTTTAAAGTTTTTTAAGGGGTGAACTGTAAGGGATTAGAACAGGAATTGGCTACCACACCATTTTGTGAGGAAGCGGGAATGAGCAACTGCGTGAACAACAGAGGCCAATCAGGGACCATAAGGAAGCTGTTCTGGTAATAAATGTGCCTACTCACCCAGAGCGTCCCATCGCGTGAGTAGACCAGAGCAGGAATGGGGTATCGGACTTTGAGTTGTCTGCAGGATGTCCATAGGCAGACAAGAGGGGACAATGGAGGTGAGATGCTAAACAAGGTAGGAAGGACACTTTACCTGTCCTCTGTTAAACTGAGACAGCCAGATAACAGGTAGGCATACAGGCCACGTAGTGGCAGGGTAATAGGTAGAAAACTCTGAAGTAGGAGAAGTAAGGGCAGGTAACGGTACTAGAACAGGAAAAGCAGGGTAAACCCTCTATAATGTAGGTCAATAAGCAAGTTCAGGGATAGCCAGAACAGCATAAAAGGGAAGGAGGTAGTAAAACTCCTGGGGGAAGTAAGACTAGGAAAGGGGTTTTAGGACAGGGGAAACCAGGATAAATCCTATCTAGTGTAGGTATAAAAGCAAGTTCAGGGGAAGGCAGAACAGAGGGATAAGAGCACAGAGGCAGTAGGAAGAAGACAGAAGTGTAAGCCAAACTAGGGGGAGGTACTATGCAATGACAGCAGAAGGGACAGTGATCACGGGAGTGATGCAGTGTAATGGTTGCGGTGGCGTCATCTTTGGGTGACCTTCTGGAGACTGAGGTGCTGCCCCATCTGTAGTCACCTCTCAGGGTTGAGGGTACAGGTTGCTGGCCCCCAGGACAAACTGATAAGGGTACAGCAGATCTTTTGTCCCATCCAGGGGACACCAAGTCCACCACCGCTCTGCCAGAGGATGCCTAGGCTGAGACAGAACGGATAGACTGTGGTGGGCTCCGGGGAGCGGGGGAAGGAGAGATGCACTGTATTCCACCAATACCCCTGAGGAACAGCTTCACCATACTGGGTAATGGGGCAACTGAGAGGAGGTTCCCGTTGCAGTGGGAGGAAGGAGGGAGGTCCTCAGAACTGGAGGCCCCAAGGAGGTAGGGTCCCCCAGCCCAACAGGAAGCAGGTGCTTTGGAGGGGCTCCAACTGTGAGGGACACAACTGTCAGGAGATGGGAAGGCATGGATAGGGAGGTGAGGTGCCTGAGGGGTGCCTTGGCTGGAAGGGACAGAGAAAGGATCCTGAGGATCACTAGAGCAGCAGGAACTCGACATCATTGTTCATCTTGGGACAAATGAGCTACAGTAGCATGGGAGAAGGTAGGAGTAGTACTGGGGAAATTCAGGGAGCTGGCAAGGGACCTCAGACAGATAGCACACATTGTGGCTTTTTCTGAGCTGCTACCTGTGAAGAGCAGGGGACAGGTAAGGGTACTCCACACCAGGACTTTCAGTGACTGGATGAAGGCATGGTGCATGGAACTGCAGACCAGTCAGTCTGACCTCCACTGCGGGCAAGCTCATGAAGACCATACTAAAGGAGAGGCTGGTGGAATATCTAGAGGAGCATAGTCTCCAGGATGCGAGGCAGCATGGGTTCATTTGGGGGGGATTGCGTCAAACAAATCTGATTGACTTCTTTGACTGTGTCACTAAGACAGGAGACAGGGGCCAAGCACAGACATCCTCTATCTTGATTTTAACAAGACCTTTGACGTTGTGCCCCACAAAAGGTTGATCAGGAAGTTGGTGGATCTCAGGGTTGGGGAAAAGTTGGCCAGATGGGTGGAAAACTGGCTGAAGGACAGAATCCAGAGGGTGGTTGTGGAGGAGAGTTATGTGGCACCAGGCAGGTAACCAGTGGGGTCCCGCAGGGCTCAGTGCTGGGCCCGGTGTTGTTCAATGACTTCATAAGTGACACTGGAGATGGCATTAAGGGCAAAATGTGCCTATTCATGGATGACACCAAACTCTGTGGGAGAGTGGACACAGCTGAAGGGACATAGCACCTACAGGAAGATCTGGAAAAGCTAGGAGGTGGTCCAGGATATGGCAGCTTGGCTTCAATGCCATATTGTTTGTATAATCATGTTTTTGTCATTTTTGGTTTTATATCCGGGTCGAGACTGAAAAAGGGCTTTTGCCCTGTTGCCCTTACCTGGTTAACAAAAAAGAAAATGCCAAGAAAATACAGGTTACTGTCCTGTAACAGGAGTTCTGGGAATGGTATATGTTGTTCATCCACACTGTCTGGCAAGTACCTTGCCGCTTTAAGATGGGCCGGAAAGTCTTCAAGCTGACTCCTCCCACCAACCTGGGTTATGAAACTCTCGGCTCCGCCCCATGACGCCAGATCTAGCCAGCTGGAAGCCAGGTTGTGTGCCAAGGTCGGGTGGGTCCATGTGGATGAACAACATATACCACTTCTAGAACTCCTGTTACAGGTGACTAACCTGTATTTCTAGGGGCGTGGATATGTTGTTCTATCCACACTGTCTGGCAGACTACTAGCAGTTCTCCAGGAGGAGGGGGGGAAGGAGCACAACCCCTACATAGGGAACAGGGACTGGAGAACTGAGGTTCCAAAACCAGCATTCTGGTGTGACAAGGTCGATGTGGCAATGGGAAATGAACGTGTGTGCTGACTTCCAGGTAGCAGTCCTGCGGATTTCCTGTATAGGGATGTCCCTAGAAGCAGCCACTGATGCAGCGGTATGGTGGGTGGAATGAGCCCAGAGCCCTACGGGAGGCTCCCTACCCGCCAGTCTATAGCAGAGATCAATGCAGGAAGTGATCCACCTGCCAATCGTCCACTTTGCTGCAGGTCTGTCAGGTGCGGCTTCAGCGTAGGTGACAAACAGCTGGTGAACCTCTCCCCAAACTTCTGCTGTACACTCTTTGTAGTAAGCGAGCGCTCTTCTCAAGTCCAAAGTATGGAGCCTGTACTCTGCCTCCAAGGTGTGAATGGAGTAGAACTCCGGCAGAGTCAACACCTGGTTCAGGTGAAACTCCGACACCACCTTCGGGAGAAATTTCGGATGGGGTGCAAGACAACCTTGTCCCTGTGGAAGACCAGGTAGGGAGCTTTGATGGAAACTGCCTGGAGCTCCCCAATCCTTCTGGCTGACGTGAAAGTCACCAAGAAAGTGGTCTTCCATAATAGGTGAAAGATGTCACCTGTGCATCGGTTCAAATGACTTGCCCATGAGCTTGGCCAATACCAGCAGTAAATCCCACGGAGGTGGTGGTTCATGCACCGGAGGGGATATGTGATCTAGGCCCTTGAAAAAGTGCCAGACCTCTATCTCCTGCGCCATCGACTGCTTGCCGACCTGCGCCTGGTAAGCAGAGATGGCTGCCAGGTGCAGTTGAGGGTCGATGACCGAAGCCCCTGCTGGGAAAGAGACCACAGGTAATCCAGAATGCTAGACAGTGGACAAGACGAGGGGTCCAACCCCTTGCCCTGACACCAAATGGAGAATCTCTTCCATTTGAAGGCATAGCATTTTCTGGTTGACTCCTTGCGGGATGCCTCAACGATGTTGAGGACCTCGTCGGAAAGACCCAAGGCCTGGAACTCTAGCCACTCCGGAACCAGGCTGTCAGGTGCAGGGATTGAAGGTCCAGATGGAGTACCTTCCCCTCGCTGACAGAGAGCAGGTCCAGGCGGGCTGGAAGCCGCCTCAGGAGCCTGGAGCGGAGGCTGAGAAGATCTGGATACCAGAACTGGCAAGGCCAGTCTGGGGCTACCAGGACTGCCTGCGCCTTGTCCCTCCTGATCTTGAGGAGCACCTTGTGGATCAAGGGCAGAGGAGGGAAGGCGCATAAGAGGCCAGGGTCCACGGCCTGGAGAAGACATTCCCCTACAGAGAGTCCTGCTGAGGGGGGGGCGGGCATGGTACAGTCTCAGCTTGATGTTCTCCCTAGAGGCGAACAGGTCCACCTGAGGTGTGCCCCAGTGAAAGAACAGGTCTTGTACCATCTCCGGCAGGAAAGACCACTCATGAAATGCATCGTCTATCTGGCTGAGGGCATCGGCCAGACTGTTTGAGGCTCCTGCCACATGAATGGCTAGGAGATCCACCTCCAGGCTGAGCACGAGAGACCAAATGTGAAGCGCTTCCTTGCACAGAGGCAAGGAGTGCGTCACATCCTGTCTGTTGAGATAGTACATGGTCATGGTGTTGTCCGTCTGGACCTGGACCACTTGACCCTACACAAATGGAGAGAAGGTGGTCAGGGCTAGCCAGACTGCTCGGAGCTCCAACACACTGATGTGGAACTGGGACTCCTGAGGGGACCGGAGTCCGTGGGCTCTGTGCTTCCCCAGATGGGCGCCACAACCCATCAGAGAGGCGTCAGTCGTCAGGATGACAGTCGGCTCAGGGTGGACCAACGGGATTCCCTCCTGCAGATGAGCTGGGACGAGCCACCACTGCAAGCCTTCCCACATCTCCTGGGTCACAAAGACTGGCTGGTCTAGATTACCTGAGCGCTGAGACCACTGCCGGGCCAGCCCCCACTGCAGGGGCCCAACAGACCACGCTGGTGCAAGCTGCCATGAGACCCAGAAGGTGCAGGAAGTCCTGGGCAGGGCACAATTGCCCAACCAGAAATGACTGGGCAAAGGAGGAAAGGACCTCGGCCCTATCTGCTGGAAGCCAGGCTCTGGCTCGGAGAGAGTCGAGCTCCAACCTGATGAACTGAATCACCTGCGAGGGCACGAGTTCCGACTTGGCCTCGTTGATGAGGAGGCCAATCTGAGAGCAGACCTGAAGGGCCAGATCCCTGGACCGCTCTGCCTCCAACCTGGAAGGGGCTGCAATCAGTCAGTCATCCAGGTAAGGGTACACCTGGACCACTCAGCGCCGCAGGAATGCTGTCACCACTGCCATGCATTTGGTGAAGACCCAGGGAGCTGGAGAGAGGCCGAAGGGCATGGCCCGGAACTCGAAAAGAGATACCTCTGCTCGAAAGTGGAGGAATCACTGATGAGGCGGACGGATTGGGACATGAAAGAATGTGTACTGAAGGTCCAGAGAACAAAACCACATGCCTAGTTCCAAGGATGGAATGATCTGAGCCAGAGTGACCATCCTGAAGGTGCACTGCCTTAGGAACTTGTTCAGGTTGTGTAGATCGAGAATGGGGCACTAGCCCCACCACCCGTTTTGGGACCAGGAAGTACCTGGACACAAACCCTGGGTCTGGAGGAGGATCCACCACCTCGCTTGTCACCTCCTTCTGGAGGAGCAAGGCAATGTCGGGCTCGACAAGACGACAGAGAGGCTGCGGACCCCGTTGCATCCCGTGGGTTGACGGCTCAATAGGGAGGGAACTGCTTGAATTCCAGAGGCAGACCCCTGCCCACCACTTCTAGCACCCAGCGATCCGTGGTGATAGCGGACCAGGAGGAAAGGAAGTGGCGGAGCCGTCCCCCAACGGGTGGGAACCCGGGGAGGAGAGAAGAGGCTGGGGGCGACATCCCTCAACCTGTCACTGGGCAGGCTTGGAGGAAAGACCCGCTGAGGGACCTCCTGGACCCTTGCCTCCAGGCTTCCTACTGGAGGAAGCGGCAGACTTGGCCTAGGGCGCCAAGTGTGTGCCTGCCGGCCCTTGTGCTGCTGGGCCGGATGTGCTGCGGGGGGAGGGGGTTGAAAGGGCTTAAGCTGCTGCTGGCGGCCTTTGTCCTTCTGGGCAGACGTGACTGAGTCCAAGGTGGCACTGGACTTCTCGATTCTCTGGAGATGGCCTTCCACCCCCAACCCGAACAAGTCTGTGCCCAGGAAGGGAACGTCTGCCAGCTTGTACTGGGTGTCTGCCATGAAGGTGGAGATCTGCGGCGCATGTCCACTGCGGCCGCTACTGATCGGGCACAAGAATCACCAATGTCCAACGAAGTTTGGAGCTGCTGTTTTGCCACCGCCCTTCCCTGATCCCGCACCTGCTTGACCATCGTCTAAAGGTCAGCCGGGAGATGAGGAATCACCTCATCCAGGAAGCCCATGAGGGCATGTGAGAAATGTGCCACCAGAAGTGCAGAGCTAGCCTGACGAAGGCCTAGGGAGAAAGCAGCGTAAACCTTCTACCCTGCGTAATCCAGCTTCTTGGATTCCTTATCGGGAGGCTTGTCCATGTCCCGAGCGTTCCTGGAGTGCTGGAAAACACTGTCTGTCACTAACCCCTCCGAAGAGTGGTGCTCCAAGAAACCAGAGAGTGAACCGGTTGGGACTGTGTACTTTCAGGCCTTCCTGGCCGAAGGCACGGGACAAGATGCTGGCCACTGCCACAACTCCAGGGCCAGGCCAACAATGGCTTCAGCCACAGGAAAGGCCTCCGTAGGGGAATCCCCTCAGTCCAGTATCTCCATGAAGGGATACTTGCCCGTTTTGAAACAGGTTCGAGCTGCATCCCAGTGGACTCTGAGATAAGCCAAAGCAAACCTAAAAACGAGGATGGGCTCTCGTCCACCGACTTACCCCCCGCAGACTCCAGGTCAAGTGGCCTGGAGAACAGGGAGTCATCGTCATCACACTCCAAGGAGTCTGTGAACAGCTGCTGGGGGCCTGAGCCACCCTCCACCTGCCGAGGTCGATCGGGAGTGAGGGTAACTGACAACCTGTAGGGCAAGCCCTCACCCGACTGAGAATCCTTGGTCGGGGCCCCGGTTTTCGGTTGTGGAGGTGGAGGTTCCACCACAATGAGCAGAGCAGCCGGCTTCAGCCAAACAACCGGTGCCGGAGTCGGCTCCTCGACCACTATGAGGGGTTGCTTCAGCCGCTCTGGTGACAGCCACTTAATGGCCGGAGAAGGCGACAGAGTCGGTTTATTCCCAGACAATAAGAGCTGCTGCCACATTAAATCCTCATAACGCCGATGCAACTTGCGCCGGAGCCTATCCTCCAAAGAGGACGACGAGGATGAGCAGCGACGCCACTTTCCACAGTGCCGAGACCGCTGACGTTGGGACCGGCTGGACCTGGAAGAGGACGAGACTGAGACCTTCGGGGTTTCCAAGGGTGGGTCAGAGAGGGAAAGGGGAAACCCGCCCTTCCTTCGGTTCAGGGACCTTAACCGGGGACTCTGGCACAGGCAAGTCCTCGGTAATCACCGGGGGAACCGGTGAAGTAGGGTTGTCGGCATCACCAGTCAACAAGCCATCCGACGAGTCGAGAAAAATCTCGACCGCGTCGACGGTTGTCTCGGCTTGCTGACCTGACGGGGACACCGTGAAGCCAGCGGTCTTAGCTGCAACCTCGACCGAAGTCGAAAGTTGATGGTCCAGTGAAGGGGATCGCTCCTGCTCCCTTGAATGTCGATGGTGGGACTTACCTTTTGAGTCCTTCTTTTTGGACCGACTGGAATGTCCCAATGGCCCTTCTCCCTTGGTGGAGAGAGACTGACAAAGTTCCTTAAACAAAGCCGTGTAGGAGGAGCCCAAAAAGAGCGGGATAAATGCAGCAGCCGAGGAGGAAGAAGCAGTGGCCTGGGCAGCCTCCTCCCCGAGGGTGATCATCTGCTCCAACGTTCCACGGAGCCCCCTGCTGGACACCACCCAACGGGCTTCCTTCGACTTGACCAGCGGATACTGTTTTTCAGGGCACCCAAGAAGAAGTTGAGCAGCACAGTCCTCCAAGACCGGAGCCAAGAAAGAGTTGCCCAATTTGCAAGCCTGCGAATCGTGACCAAGCCCCAGTCAGTAGACGCACATGGAGTGCGGATCGGTCCGGGACATCATCTTCCCACAGGGGCACCGATGAAAGACGGGAGTCGATTTGTCCATCACAGCCACGAGGGAAGACGAAGATTGAAGTCTTGCAAACTTTAAAATTAGTTTTGGGTTAACCGAAGAGTTTGGATCAAGGCCTAAAACACAGAGTGCTAAGGAGGGAACCTGAGCTTCCAAGCGGTAAGGAAGATCTGGCATCCTGGGGTGGAGCCGACGGTTTTACCACCCGGGTGGGTGGAAGAAGTCAGCCTGAAGACCTTCTGGCAACATTTAAAGCGGCAAGAAACCTGCCAATAAGTGTGCATTGAACAACATATCCATGTCCCTAGAACTTTTGTTTAGTTTTTACAGGTGGAGGAGGAGGAGATGGAAAACCAGGGAGAAGCAAGAATAGGAAGAGGAACACGTGGACCCAAGTCCATTTTCAGAGGAAAGAGTCCTGAGAGGATTTGCAGCCTTGAAGGTGGATAAAGTTATGGGACCGGAAGAGAAACTCAGAGTACTGAAAGAGCTCAGGGAAGTACTAGCTGCCCCACTGACAGCCTTGTTCATCTGCTCACTGGAAACAGGCGTGGTTCTGGAGAACTGGAGAATGGCTGACGTGGTCCCTCTACAAAAGCCCGGCAGCAGGGAGGAGGTTAGCAATTACAGACAGGTGATTCTAACTTTGGTGGTGGGGAAATTAATGGAAAGCTTGCTGAAAGGAGGTTTAGCACCTGGACTCCAATGGGCTGCAGGACCACAGGCAGTATGGATTCATGGGGGTGGGGTGCCATGCCAAACAAATCTGAAAGAGGAAAAGAGGAGAAGGAAAGGCCACATCTCACTACAATAACCCACTGCTGGCCTCAGCATTTGGCAAACACTGGATGAGACTTTAAACCGAAGCCACTTCTGCCCATGCCTGATGGTTATCTGGGTGGCCGTTAAAGATCCTGGGGGGTGAGAGCAGCAGGATAAGCCTCGCACTACTCTTAATAAAAGTGGATATTATTGTGTCCCTTCAACAGCCCAGCAGCACATCATACTACCATTATCAGCAACCCAGATTTGGAAGCAAGCCGGGTTCTCCTCAGTTGAACGGCCCACAACCAGGGGGTGATGCCAGTGGCAGTGCTTCCTGGTTCGGAAGGGAGACATCCCCATTTCCTCTCCTGGGATGGACTAAGGAAATGAGGAGGATCCATGGTTTCTACACCTCCTCCACATGGACACTGCGGATACCTGGGCTTATGAAATGGGCATCATAAATTAGGAGCTCTGATCGACTGCTAGGGATATGATATTCATTCTGATGCACAGGAAAAAGGTCCAACACTGGCCAGTGGGCATTGATATAGGTGATGCTGCCCACCTTAGAATATTAACAAAACAAAATGCAGCCATCTTGTCTGTGCCAGAAGTGGTGCTAGTCGAACTGTAAAAAATAAAATAAATACCTCTGACCCCCTCTTCACTTTGCCTCAGTCTTTGAGTATTTAGATTTTTTTTAATCCATTTCCTTGTGGATGCAGCATGAAACGAACAGCCATGGTCTCTCTCACAGCCCACCCGCTCAGGCAAGTATTTAAAAAAAAAAAAAAAAACAGAACAGCCACGATCTCTTCACTAGCCCAGCCGCTAGCTCTTTAAACTCTATTTTTTTAATTTCAACAAAAAAAACAGCTGTGATGTCCCTCCCAACCCGCCCGCTCGTTCATCTATGTTGAGCACCTTTTATTCTGAAAAATACTCTCCTCCTGTAACTTATTTACCACTATGAGATATTTAAAGGTGTCTATCATATCCCCCTCTGCCTCTTCTGTTCCAGGGTGTACTTATTTAGGTTCTTAAGTCTCTCCTCGAAGGGCTTTTGATGCAGACCCTGAACCATTTTAGTTGCCCTCCTCTGGACCACTTCCATTCTGTGTCATTCCGGAAATGTGGTCTCCAGAACCGGACACAGTACTCTGGGTGAGGTCTTACCAGCGCTCTATACAGAGGCAACACAACCTCCCTCTTTCTGCTGGTGATACCACTTCCTATGTACCCCAGCATCCCAACAGCCCTCCCAACTGCCTGATCACCTTTAGGTCAAACGATATTATTACCCCCCCAGGTCTCTGTCCTGTTTGGTGGTCGTCAATAACACTCCACGAATTCTGCACTCCGCCCTTGGATTTCTATGCCCCAGGTGCATGTTTTTGCACTTTTTCACACTGAAACCCAGTTGCCAAACCCTCGATCACTCCTCTAGTTCTCTCAGGTCTCTGTTCATCCTTTCCACCACCCCCGGAAGTCCACCCTATTGCAGATTTCTGTGCCATCTGCAAAGAGGCAGACCGTTCCCCCCCAGTTACCATGCAATGTCACTTAGAAACATATTATGGAAGACAGGTCCAAGCATTGATCCCTGAGGTTCCCTACTGGTCACCTCCCCTCCTCAGTGAACTCTGTTTACCAACACACACTGTCACCTAATCCCGAACCAGTTTCTTACCCAGTTTACCACCTTTGTACCCATTTCTAAGCTACCCAACTTGCGCCTCCTATATGGAATGGAGTTGAAAGCTTTACTGAAATCTAGGTAAACCACATCCACCACTCCACCATGATCCATTTCCTTGGTCACCTAGTCAAAGAAATCTATCAGATACGTTTCAGATTACCCCCTCCCCCCACCCCCGTGAATCCATGCTGCCTTCAGGTCTTGTAACCCACTGGATTCAAGATATTACACCATCCTTTCCTTCAGCAGTTATTCTATTAACTTTTCGGGCCTAGAATTGCCAACCTCCTCCCTGCTACCACTTTTTTCACACCTCCCTGGTTCTTCCCTCCTTCCCTGGTGTAGGCAGAGTCTATTGGGTGGCCTTGGCTGCACGTAGCAATGTCATACAGAGACAGCAAGCTCCTTTGTCCCACTGCAGGGGTTACTGTGGCACCAGTGTCGTACATCATCCCTCCCAGACTGTAGAGCACTGCCGACCGGCAGCCACTGTGATCGGGCCTGCCTCCCAATGTGGCATCCCAAGCTCGCACCCAAACTTGGGTTGCCTGTATGGTAGCATGTCACATTACCACTGGGCCATCAGGGAGCCAGAGAAAACATCTTGATTAAAGTAAGTGGACAGAACTGCAGTTTTCCATGGGATGTTGCAGGGCACCTATAGGTTACCGTGTTTTCCTGCACACAACCACGGCACTACCCGCCTCTATCCTGCTGAGCAGTGCTGCCCTGTACACAACCACAGCACTACCAGCCTCTGTCCTGCACACAACCACAGCACTACCAGCTGCTATCCTGCACTCAACCACGGCACTACCGGCCTCTGTCCTGCTGAGCAGTGCTGTTCTGCACACAACCACAGCATTGCCAGTCTCTGTCCTGCTGAACAGTACTCTCCTGCATACAACCACGACACTACCAGCCTCTGTCCTGCTGAGCAGTGCTGTTCTGCACACAACCACAGCACTGCCAGTCTCTGTCCTGCTGAACAGTGCTCTCCTGCATACAACCACGACACTACCAGCCTCTGTCCTGCTGAGCAGTGCTGTTCTGCACACAACCACAGCACTACCAGTCTCTGTCCTGCTGAACAGTGCTGTCCTGCATACAACCACAACACTATCAGCCTCTGTCTTGAAAAGTACTGCTGTTCTGCACACAACCAGAGCACTATCAGCTTTTGTCCTGCCAAACAGTGCTGTCCTGTACACAACCACGGCACTGCCAACCTCTGTCCTGCCCAGCAGTGCTGTCCTGCACACAACCACGGCACTACCAGCCTCTGTCCTGCTGAGCTGCAGAGACGTTGCTAGCATGAGATATTATGCGGGGCTCGGGCCCCAATCAAAAGGTTGGGGGTAGAAGCCGTAGACATTTTGCTGCTGTTTCGTGCAAAATAACACATTTTCTGCTACTTTAGCCTTGTTTTTCCCCCATACCTGTTCCATTATTTTGTGCCCTTTTTTTGGTTGGCTTGTCAGTTGTCAGGTAAAAACTTCATGTTGTAGATTAAAAGTTGTAGAATCAATAACGTACATCTGAAATATCAGTAGATCTGGGCTAAATCTACTGATATTTAAGAAGTACATGGGGAATAGAGGGGGGCTGGGTCTGCAGCTACTGCTCACTTTCAATTGTATGCCATGCATTGCAATTGCTTGCAAGCCACCACACTGCTGTCCATGCAGGCACGCACACCGAGTGTCAGTGTCCACTCCACTACTGCACTAAAACTACTGGACTTTATTGGATTTTGCTGCCTGCCAGACAGTCTTTGTCTCTAAGACCCCATGGCCCACACCTTTCCCTTCCTTGCTTTAATTTAGTTTCCTCCAGAAAGTCCTTCCTGATATAGGGTTACCAACACTGGATTTCAAAAATAAGGGAGAGAGCCACCCACCCTTTCCTTGTTCCTTACCGCCCTGCCCCCGGCCACTTCTGAGGCATCATGATAAGGTATTGATTAATTCTTGGGCTCTAAAAGCACAGGCAGTGCACCCCTAAGCAAAGTTTATTTTGTTTTAATGGACTGCACAGTAAGTATGGGCCATCTTTAAATAAAGCCCCCAATAAGTCGTGCTCTAATAAGCACAGGCAGTTTGCCCCTAAACAAAGTTGTTTTTGTTTTAATGGACTGTACTGTATAGGAGCCAACTTTTATTTTTCGGTGGGGGGGGGGGTTAAGAAATAGCTAGAGGTTTGGGGGCTGCCAAGGCCCTCAGAAGCTCTAGGGTTTTTGGTGCCCAGATGAGACAGCACAGAATAACAAACACTATTTCAGTGTTAGCACATTACTCAAATTTGCCTGTTTTTTGTTGTTACTCACCACACTGACCTACTGCCCAGTGAGTGGTGGCATCACTCACCTACCTTTCTCCCTCCCCACAGCTACTGGCGGAGCCTCTGATAGTGTCACTCACCTACTTTGAACCACTACCCAGTAAGTGTTGCAGACACTAGGGGTGTCACTCACCCACCCTTACCCCCATCACCAGCTACTGGCATATCTTCTAGTGTTGTCACTCACCACCACCTTGACCCACTCCCAACAAGTGTTGCAGATACTGGTGCCATCTCTGACCTGGTGATTTTTTCTGCAGTCTAACCCCCAAATCTTTTCTCAATAAAATGAATTTGCCAAAAATATTGTCTGCTGTTTTATTAAAATGCCACCCACTTCCCACAGGCTTGGGTATCTCTTACCGTTCTATCCCTGGTTTGTGGAAAGTGGGTGGCATTTAATAAAACACATATACTGTGTACTGTTAAAAGCCCTCTGGCACACAGTAGGAGTATGCAAAAATGAAGATGCATCCTGCCGTGTTATGAAATGAAGCTGTTCTTAATACCCAAGCACACAACAGTTTGGGAGCTTTAACTTTCTTAAAAAAAAAGCAGATAACCACAATTAGCAAACTTCATACACAAACCAGTTACCGTAAGATACCAGCATCACATCACCTTCAAAAAACACAGACACTGTATACTGTAATGTATTGTTGTAAATACTTTTCGAAGCCCTACAAAAACAGAAAACAGTCACCCCCTCACCCAGCCTTCGAGGTGTATGAGGTGTGACCTGCTATAGACGCTCTAACAAGTATAAAAGAAGAGCCGACCAGTCACTACAGCAAACACCAATACGTTTTGTAAAAATCTTGTTTTACTAAATAATTGCATAATCCTTCAAGTAACTGGCCACCAATAAAACGGTTAATGCTGACTCATCAAGAATAGATGAAAAGGCAAAAAAAAAAAAAAAAAAAACTGACTTCAGCCATGACAACCTATGTAGACAATAAAAAGGCAGAGCATTCCTTCTCCTAAATGCTTTGCCTCTGAAACAGTAACTTACTGTATTGTTTTTGTCTCTATTTCCAGCCAGCAAACTTCAATTCCTAATGCAGAGCCATCCTGTTAGCCCCAGCACTAGTGAGCTTAAACTTTACTGTAACAGCCAGTACCATTCACTCCTAATGGTCATCAGTGACACATGGGGCTTTCCTGTGTCACTGCATGCAAGTGACTGGACAGGGTTCCTGAAACATTGGGTTTGGGGACATTGAGTGTGTGCATATCACGCACGAACTACCAAGAAACACAAGTTCAGCAGCAGCAATGTTCTCACCAGTTGTAGAGAGCAGTAATCCATTATTAAAAACATAATTATGATTTTGTGATAAATTATTACAGCATCATAATTATGTTCTGGTGGACAAGCACATTTAGTCAGGCAGATCGGTGTTCACTGCAGTGACAGACAGCTTCACATTAACAGTAATCCTTCCTTGCTTCATTTCCAGTTCTATGTGCTGGACTTTTTAAGTTACCCCACCTGTCCCCAGCCCAGCCTCCTGTAGGAGATTTAGAGGACCACTGGGCTGCTGTCTGAGCAAGTGTATATTACGCTTAAACATAAACAAGATTTAACTTCCATTGTGCTCCCCACCCACATGTCCAACCTGGAAGTCATTTTCCTAATTTCCTCTTTTAGCGTCTCCTCTTCTCTGATTCCTCCTCCTTGCACAGCTTTCTGATTCTGGCCGCCTCCCAGTCCTGGGCCTCCAATGAAAAGCCAGCTGCTGAGCTCCACCACTCATCTCTACCGTTACTGCCCGCTGTCCATGCAGTGTCCCCGACCATTCCACACCATCGTTGCCATGTGGGGAGCGACTCACACAGCTGCACGAGCGAGAGATCCCACGACTAAAAGGAGCTTGGTCCGCACTTTTCTGCTAAGGGCGGTTGTCGGCTGACAGAGCAAGAAACTTTCAAGAAAACCAACTGCCATCATAGCGGTACCAAATTCAAATCCTGATGAAATGGCAGCATCTGATTGGTTGGGTCCTCGCTCAATCACTCATCCTCCAATCCTGCAACTGCACACAGCTTGGCTGGGCTGGCAGGCAGGGAGGGCACGCAGTTAAAATTAAAGTGCTGGTGTTGGTTGGCTGATGAGAAAATGGAATGGCATTCCATTTCCAGCAGTCCGCCCTTCTGCAATTTAACCCTGACCTCTGCTGCAACTCTGTAAATTCCTTTCCCATGGGGGCTTCAATTTCAGTCCCTCAGCGTCAGTGCCTATGCTGTACTTGGGCTGGGCGGTGCACAAAAATGGAGGTTGCAGGCAGCACAGGAAAGGTTCGGGGCCCCAAACAAAATGTTCAGGGCTCTAGCCCTGGAGGCCCAGCCCTAACAACGCCCCTGCTGAGCAGTGTTGTCCTGCACACAACCACGACACTGCCAAACAGTGCTGTCCTGCACAAAACCACGGCTCTACCAGCCTATGTCCTGTCAAACAGTGCTGTTCTGCACACAACCACGGCACTACCAGCCTCTGTCCTGCCAACCAGTGCTGTCCTGCAACAACCACGGCACTATCAGCTTCTGTCCTGCCAAGCAGTGCTGTCCTGCCCACAACCATGGCACTATCAGCCTCTATACTGCCAAGCAGTGCTGTGCTGCACACAATCATGGTACTACCAGTCTCTATACTGCCAAGCAGTGCTGTCCAGCACACAGCCACGGCTCTACCAGCCTCTGTCCTGCCAAGCAGTGCCATCCTGCACACAACCACAGCACTACCAGCCTCTGTCCTGCCAAGCAGTGCTGCCCTGCACACAACCACAGCACTACCAGCCTCTGTCCTGCCAAGCAGTGCTGTCCAGCACACAGCCACGGCTCTACCAGCCTCTGTCCTGCCAAGCAGTGCCATCCTGCACACAACCACAGCACTACCAGCTTCTGTCCTGCCAAGCAGTGCTGCCCTGCACACAGCCATGGCACACCAGCCTCTGTCCTGCTACTCTGTAAAGCGCTTCCAGAAATCCTGCATTTCAAAAAGTGCAATAAAAATTCAGAACTCTGGTGTTGTTCAATGTCTTCATCAGTGAGATTGGGGATGGCATTAAGGGCAAAATGTGCCTATCTGCGGATGACACTAAGCTCTGCAGGAGTGTTGACACAGCTGAAGGGATACAGGACCTACAGGAAGATGTGGAAAGCTGGGGATGTGGTCTGGGATCTGGCAGCTTGGCTTCAATGCCAAAAAATGCAAAGTTATGCACACTGGAGCCAAGATTCCCAGGATGGAAGACTGCCTGGGTGGAGTACAGGTATCTGCATCAGAGGAGGAGAAGAACCTGGGAGTGATGATCACTAGTGACCTGAAGCATTCCATGCAGTGCAAGAAAGCAGCAGCAAGGGCAAACAAGATGCTGGGATGCACAGCTAGGGGGATCAGTAGTAGGGGAGAGGAGGTTATGTTGTACTTGTACAGGGCACTGGTGAGGCCACATCTAGAGTATGGAGTTTAGCACTGGTGCACACACCTCAAAAAGAACATTAACCTGCTGGAGAAGGTCCAGAAGAGGGCTACAAATATGACAGTGGGTCAGCAGGGTAAGGCGTATTAGGAGAGATGGAGAGCACTGAACATGTACTCCCAGAACTCACAGGCAGTTTAATGTCTCTCTTGGGGTTTGGGGAGGAATTTATTTGCATAACAAAAATTATTCATAATCATTGGGGATTATGTAGACCCACGGTCGCTATGGTAACAATGGAATTCTCTATGCACCATATCATTTTTGGACTTGAATCCATTCAGCTTTTCCTGGGCTGTATGCATCTGGAATTGATGCACATCTCTGTAAGGAAAAGAAAAAGTTAACTACCCCCCCATGTCATACATCCATAGGGATAATGTCCTATTTGCAATCCTTTGTAAGTGAATGGTTGTATTTGAGAACTGTACAAATGGCTACCCATCTGTGGAATGTGCTTGTAAGATTTCTTGCAAAACCTAATAAATACAATTAGATACTATATATAAACATATATATTTATAAAACGGGTAACAAAAAAGCTGTGAAAATCCAGTCTCCTAATTGGATGAAACACACCACATGATTGTGCATTATTCCATGATGACTGCATGCCTGCACTTCTTTTCATCCCTCAGAATTTCCTGGACATTTTATGAGACAGATAATCCACTACAAGGTGTGCAGTCATACTCTGATATATGCATGCCTTGGGTAGCTAAATGCACTCGGCCTGTGACCTCGTGCCTCACAACACAAGGCGTGCATATATCATAGCATGACCACACACCCTATTGTAGATTACATTACATTCCATATCTATAAATTATATATATAGCTGGAAATGTGGGCATTTGCCAATTCTGTTTAATAACCCCCAAGTGCAGTGTTTCACGTGTTCGTATTGACAGCCCTATATTTTCCCTATTTAGGGCCCCTTGTTAATGTAGCCTTTTCCCACTGGATAATCATTTTGTAATTAACTATGAGTTCTGGAACCCACGGACATCATTTGACTGAAAGCCTGGAGCAAGGCTTTCCATGCAGGGCTTTTGTTCAACTGATGTCCTCGGGTTCAGGAACTGATGAGTGATGAAAAAATGAATTTTTGGTGGGGAAAACTGTAACATTATCAAGAGATCCATAAGGGTGGGGGCGCTGTGGAGCAGCAAATTGGCAAGACGCACTTTAGTGCAGCTCTGCATAGCACTAAGCGTTATTTCTTAAAAAACAAAATTTGCTGAGGATTAACATTAAATCTAAGTGCAACAGTGGATAGCTTGAGTAAACCGGAGTCTTGAGACACCAAACACTACTATGGGACGTAACCAGAAAGCTATTGGAGACGGATCTAAAAATGCAGTCGTAGTGGTCGAGCAAGCAGCAAACTCTCTAACACCCAATGCTAATGGACAGCCCCCTTGGAGAGCACTACAGGCCTCTATGCAAGCGACTGACTCTAAGATAGAGTCGATCATCCAGAGGTTTGCACAGCAAGATTCGAAATTAGAGGCAGTAAATAAAACAGCTGAAACTGCAGAAAAAACGGCAGCTCAAGCCCTAACAACAACCTCCAAACTCGTACAAGAAAACGCCCAACTCCGTTACAGGCTAGAGGCGTTTGAGAACTCCAACAGGACATCGCATGTTTGAGTAACTGGGCTTCCAGAGGGCAGCGAAGAGGAGGATCTTATCTCGTTTTTACAAGGTTGGTTACCTGCAGTGCTTCACATTCCTCAGGATACCATGGAGGGGCAGTTCCTCAAGGCCTTTCAGATTACAACCTGGGCTGCAGGGCCACGTGGCGAGGCACCAAGAGTGGTCCTGTTGGTCACAGCTAGTTCCCTAGTCAGGGATAGTCTCCTGCAAGCGGCAAGATCATCGGGTGGACTGGACTACAATGGGGCCACGATTCATTTTTTTCCAGATCTCTCCTTCGCAACGCACACCCAGAGGAAGAAATCTGATGCAGTACGAGCTCAACTCCGAGGCCTAGGAGTTTCTCATTCCCTTTTGATGCCGGCCCGACTACGCATCTACTATGGTGGAAAGACTTTCCAATATACAGATCCATTGGAAGCAGGTAAAAAAAGTTGAATTAATGACTCAGGAGTTTAAATCATCCGAAGACCAAAATAACAGTAACTCAGACTCAGATGTTGGGACTTGACTGATCAATATAAACTTGTTTTTTTTTCCCCCCACTATACCAGAACTTGAGTTCTTGCTATCTTTTCTTCTAAGCTGAAAAATATGATTTAAATGTTTTCCTGGTGGCTGAAACGTTTGTTAAAATATTGTTGGAGATTGTACTAATAGTGCTTACTATTTTAGAAGCATCATGTTTAAGGAGTGGGGGACATATCAACACGGGATGTTGAGTTAACATTTTTGGGACTTTAAACATTAAGTACTTACCCCCAAAAGCCTTAGCTTGCTGTAGCTTATTTTAGTTGCCATATTTGTATAATTACCTTATATAGTTCTACCCCCTCATCCTGAATCCAAACTGTCTAGGGTCTAAATATCCTTATTGTACATTGGATGTATCTGGAAACTTAATATTGATACCTGACAGAAGACTGTACCAAATGATACTGCTTATTGTGAAAACAATAAGTAAAAAAAAAAAAAAAAGACATCCATAAGGGTAAAAATTACTATTTTTAAAACAAACACTTCAAAAAATGAAGTATTAGACTTCCCACATGCCCAAATTTACAATTACAGGGTTTATGTTCCCTCTGACTTCCCCTGACCTTTCGTTAACCTCCCTCCGATTACCTGATGGCTGATACAACTGGTAATGGCTTGAAAAGTGCTACGGGATACAGTGCATTTGAAAGGTACTACATATTTATTTATAAAAAAATAAAGCTATACAAGTTTGGGGAAACCAAGAGGAAAACAGAGACTACAGGGTGTCTGCAAAGCTGGCAGAGGAGGAAGGACTGGCTGCAACATTTGGAAATTGTGATTTGATTTTTAAATCAGGGTTCTGCTGAATGTGATCCACCAGGGGGACAAAAACAAGCTGTCACTTCAAATATCAAGCAAGCATCTGGTTAAACACGGTAACGTGATAATTCCGCACTAAAAAAAATAATTTTTAGCTCATGGGAAATGTGGAATTTAGCAGGCCCACCTGAACGTTCCAGTCAGAGACAGAGTACTGCTGTCGTACAGCTGAGGTTCACACGTGGCTGCATGCCGAGAGCAGGCACTCTTTCTCCCACCTGCCAATCTTCAAACGGCCAACAGAGACTTTGTAGTCAGGTAGCAGGGTAATGGAACGGTGCCCTGCAGTTCTGTCAGACTCCTTTGCTACTAATGTACAAAGTCCTTAACAAAACAACAACAAAAAAATTTGTGTCATCTTTCCGAAGGACACCCTCATTTCTACGCAACACATTTTTTTGTTATATCTGAATAAAAAAGATGGACCCAATTGGTGGATGTTTGTGATTTTTTTATACTTTATTTTTATTTTGTTTTCATAGGAGGCACAATACACAGCAGATACATTATAGATCTAGACATTCATAAATATCCACAGCAGTAAATCATTCCATAAGCAGTAGTACAATAGCAGCAGCAGTAGTTGTGTCTTCATCACATTTAATATAAAGAATAATGTACGGGGAACCATACACAGCAAGGCTGTGTTTCCATTGAGGGGTTAAGATGACAGCATAGGAACCTCGAGAGCGAAGCTCCAGAGGTCCACGTTGTCATCTCAGCCCTGAGATGGAAACACATACCTAGTTGTGTGTGGTTGACCAGATTTTATTTTTTATAGTATATGGGTTTTTGCACTAGAGTGACAGACCCCACTGAAGTGAAAACAAAAAAATCTTGCCATTTCTTTGTTCTACTCACATAACAAAATCAGATTTCCTGACTTTTGGAAGGTAAAATGTATGACTCTGGGTACTGAGTGGTTAGTAAGTAGCTACATGTAGAATAAATGAGAAATTTAAAATTGTGTGACCTTTGAACTGTGCATAACAACTGTTCGGAATGCGCATAACAGCACTTTGGAATGCGCATAACGGTTTAGAATGTGCTTAACAAGGATTTTGAGCAGGCTGATTTTTATACATAAAAGAGTAACCATATACTATAAATAGAGTTCACAGCATTGCATACACTTAACCCCAGTAAACGTCTTCAACTGCCTCTTCCTCCTGTATCTATCCATCTATCTCCCCTCAATCTAAAGAAAGGAGTCCTCTCTTATGATGCCTTTTCCATCTCCTAGCATCCAAATATTCAGACTCAATCATGGAACAAATGCGGGGTCTCTTGCTGACTGAAAAAGGACCCAAGCCCTCCACTTTAATTCAAACTGTTCTCTGTGCCCCATAGCCCCTGCAATCATACGTTCTGAAAAATAATGTTCCATCATCAAATCATGCCAGGTATCCACCACAGGGGATCTAACATGTCTCCATAGCTTAATAATAGTCTTCTTTGCCAACAGGAGGAAGGTAAATACAAGTGACCTTTTTTGTATTTTGAGCCCTTGGAGGTGGATTGACAGGAAAGCAAGTTGTGGACTCAGTACTAAATCTGGTGTAAAAATCATCTGTAAAGATTGCTCAGCTTGCTGCCAAAACATTTGTAATTTGCTACACCCCCAAAAAATATGTACCTGATCAGCCCTCCTTTCCCCACATTGTTTCCAACAGTTAGCCCTTAGTGCAGGAAAAATCTTAGCCCATTTAGCTGGTGTATTAAAATACCTAATTCGTGATTTCCATGCAAATTCTCTCCAATAAGGAGAAAAAGATATCCCTAATAGTGGATGTTTGTGATTTTTTTTATACTTGAATATAAAATCTGGACCCTGTTGGTGGGTGGAGGTTTGTATGCAATACATTTTTGAAGGAAAAAAAATGGAACATTACAAAATTGAGCAAAAGCGGAATATTACCCATGTATGGTGGACTGTGACCGACTTTCTGTCACTGCTCCTTCTTTGTTTGTAGTGGCTGCTTGTCTGTGTCTGTAGCTTAGTTTTTGCGGATTTACATGGTTTTCTGCTTGGAGTAACTACACCATTCTTGCTCACTACATCCGTGAAAGTCTCCTGAACTGGATTTCTGCAAAACATCATCACCAGGTATCTGCATTTTTCATTTAAAAATCAACTTTTTGGAAGCTATCCCAAGCAAAACGCAAGTCAAGCAATTAAGTCTGACAAAATCAGTGACTCTAGGTCTGCTTGAATCCACATTTTCGTCTGACCTGCTCCATGATCTGTATGTGGGCTTTTCAACAATCTCTTTGAATGACAAAGAAGCATGCAGACAAAAGGATTTCACATCCTGCATATGCGCAGGCACAGTCCATCACCTTCAGGAATTCTAACACATTCTGTGACTCAGGACCTCAGCTGTTGATAATTTCTTTTGGCTTATGACTTAACCACCAGGTTATCTACAAGATGCTGAAATCCTTTCTCCTACAAATTCTCCTTATGCTGCTCCTGCTCTCAGGAAATGTTCACCCCAACCCAGGACCACCTGGGCAGCCAGCAGTGGCACTAAGCAGAAGGACAGGGACACTCACCATAGCATCCATCAATGCCTGCAGCATCCTCAACAAACTTGATTCCCTCCAAACATGGATCCTACAGCACAACCCTGATGTCCTCTCAGTTGTGGAAACATGGCTAAACCCTAAAATCCCTGATACCTCAGTCTCTATCTCTGGCTACTGAATTTTCAGGCAAGACAGGGTTGCTAAACGGGGCGGGGGCTGTACCGTCTATCTTAAGGATACCCTTATGGGTCACATCATCCATCCTCTAGCCTAAGCAACTCCTCTCAGGTCCTCACAATCAAAATCCTCCTTGGTGCACATAACAAGGAACTCACTGTCATCTCAGTTTACCTACCCTCAAGAGACCAGGCTGCTGGCTTCATAGCATCATGGAATATCTAAGGGTCCAGCAACATAATTCTGAAACCATAATCATGGGTGATTTTAACATTAACTGGCTCTCCGCTGAGGCCGCTACCTATAAGGATGCAGCCGAGGTGCATCATCTCACTCAATTGGTCAATGCCCCCACTAGGTGTAACTATAGGACAGGCTCCTTTACGCTTCTAGACTGGATTCTATCTACCCACCCTGAACGCATCTCCAATGTTTCTGTACTTGCGGATACAGTAAGTGACCACTCGCCTGTCATCTGCTCCTGGTCAAACAAATACCACAAGCCCCCTCCCAAGCTTATCTATGCCAGGGTTATCAAACGAGGGCACCTCCAGCTGTTAAAATCCCATCTAACCAGGCTGAACTGGGCAGTGCTTGACTCCCTCAAGGACACCAACAAAGCTCTGGACCCATTTATCAAATGTTTCAATGAAGCCTGTGACATCTATGCACCAGTGAAAAAGATAAAGATCAAAGGACAGACCAACCCCTGGGTTACTACTGACCTTTTAACTCTGCTCAAGCACAGAAGCCACCTCTGGCATTGTGCTCGTGCAACTCCGACGTAAGTAAACATACAATTATACAAAGCAGCCAGAAATGATTGCACTCGAAAAATACGGAATGCTAAACGGAGCTATTACAAAGAGGCTCTGACCAACTCTTGGGGCCAGGGAAACAAATTCTGGAACAACATGAAAGAACTCACAGGCAAGGATCCTAAAGCACCACCCATTATGCTCAACCTTCATGGCACTCCTACACTCGACCTAGGTACCGTCACCAGCAGGTTTAATAATTCATTTACAAACCTGGACAGTGTCCTTCCACCAAATTCTTTTGACGACCTCCCCGCCAGCTCCTCCTAAGTTACCCCCCAACTAGAACGTACAACCCCAAAGTTTTTTTTTTTTTTAAGGAGGTGCCACCACAAGTAGCTAGAAAATACATTGAAAAGGCCATCGGCAAACAAGGGTACAGTAGTGACTCCCTTGACCTGAAACTGCTGGCACAAGTCCTCGATGAAATCTTAGAACCACTTACAAAGATCTTCAATCTCTCGCTTAGATTGGGATATTTCCCCTCTCTCTGGAAGAAAGCCACTGTCACACCGGTTCACAAAAGCAGAGATAGGACATGCACACCAATTACAGACCTATCTCACTCCTCCCCCCAATATCTAAAGCGCTGGAGCGAATAGTGTCGGACCAACTAGTTGAATTCCTGGATAAGTACAATGTACAGTGCCCAGAGCAGCATGGCTTCAGAAAGGGCACAGCACCACCACTGCACTACTGGAATTTACAACCTTCATCCATGCCATGCTTGACAAAGGGAATTGTGAAGGGGCAGTATTTATAGACCTTACCAAGGCATTCGACACAGTTAACCACCCCCTACTGCTCAAGTAACTGTCCTCCATTGGGATCTCCAGCGATGCCCTTCCATGGTTCACCAGCTACCTTGATAATCGGATCCAATGTGTAAGGATTGCAGGGATCTCTTCGGATGAGGAACCGGTCCGCTTCAGAGTCCCCCAGGGTTCTATTCTGGTCCCTCTACTCTTCTCCCTCTTCATCAACAATCTCCCCAGCGCCCGCCACCAAAAAATATTACTATATGCAGATGATGCAGTCCTGTTTTCCAGCCACCATGACATTACAATCCTTGAATCCCAGCTGCAGTTCGACTTCAAGCACATCGAAGACTGGTTCAATTCTCATAAACTTGTCCTGAACCACAGCAAGACTAAAGTCATGTCCTTCTGTAACTGACAGAGCAGGCACAACTCTCTGTCCCTCACCATCAAGAACCACGCTGGGAACCCACTCGAACACGTCAAGGAGTTCAAGTACCTTGGTATTACCCTGGATAGTACCCTCTCCTACACTCGGCATATTGACACTGTTGCCAAGCCGCCCAATATCATGGATTGGACTACTACACAAATACAAGCACTGTATGCCATGGATGCCCTTAAACTAGCCATCTACAGCTCTGTCACCTCTATCATTGACTACGGCCTTGCCATCTATGGCTCTGCCTCAACAAGTGCCCTCCACAGGATCTCAGTTGCTCTCAACAAAGCCTGTAGACTACTAACAGGTGCAGCCCGACAAACTCACACCTGTGACCTCTATGCACAGGCCAGCTGGCTACCCCTACGCAGCAGAATACAATACCAGACCTGCTTACTTACCAAAAAGATTCTCCTTGGTCTCATGCCACCTGGTGTTAGCTCACTCCTTACTACCTACAGTGGCACTCAACAAACACGTGGTGCCCAATCTCTAACCTTTCAGGTTCCCAGATGTCGTACCTCCATGGGTCAGCGGTCCAATTCCCTCAATAAAGAAGCACTTTCCTCTACTACACTTGGACCCTTCAAAAGGAATCTCAAACTTTACCTCACCTCTACCACTCAATATGACTGCTTCTCTGAACAGAGATCTCTCTAAACACCTCCCAGCTCACTCATGTCTCTCAGCCCGCCCTTTCCCAGTCTCATTCCCTCTGGCACTGGGCCTTCCTTGTGACTCCTTTCCTGCTTCACATCTCCACTGGCACAAGACATTTTCCACCACCATCGGACAGTGGCCCATTAGCCTGCCAACTTCCTCTCCGATGGCATGCCTGCAATACTAACTGCCTATGGTGCCCTCTACCTCTTATTGTTACCTAGTAGCTGCCTACTCAAGCTGCTCGTTATATGAATATTATCTCAAAGTATGTTATAACTAGTATCTTTATTTTTCTTTTAGTTGTTTTAGTTGTTTATTGTGCATTCTTTTACTACCTCTGTATGTATGTTGACCCTCATCCTTTGACATGGAACCTTTGTAAACGAGCAGTTTCTCCTCAAAGGTATTTGTAATCTGAGAATTTAATAAATAAAAATAAATAAATCTCTTCTGAAGTTGCTGTGGTATACGGAGGACCAACAACACCCAGAAACAGACTGTGCTGGTGCATGGGAAACAATCTTGCCCCTCTCAACTGGCAGAAAGGAGATGGGGTAAGGGGAAAATGAACACCCATCTTGCCATGAGCATGTTCAGTTACATGGAAGAGACCCAGTTTGCATCCATAACCAGAGTGGAGAGTAGGCTTGGGATTGTGGAAACCAGGAGGTCGGAAAACAGGACAGCCCCCCTCCATATGTAGCCTTATAAATCAACTTTTGCCCCATACAGAATTTAATCCACTGAAAGCTCTCAGTGTCACAAGGTCTGGCATCTCTGAACCCTCGGCAGCCCATGGGGCTGTGCATTCTTCAGTCTATTGCACTCCCAGTATGCAATGCTAACATGTCCGAATGCAATCATCTCTACCTGGTGTTCTTCTGCACTTCAGCAAGCTGCAGCCAAGCAGATTCAAATGAGTACTACTGGACTTGACTCCCAATTTTTTTTTATTTTGAGAGTCCTGAACCTCCAAAGGACAAAGGCAACCTACAGCTCTGGTTCCATCCATGACCAACTCTCCACATCAGGCCCCCACCCCATGACTTGATAGCACCCACAGCCATTACATGGCTACAACAGTGGCGTAAGGCCAGTGAGTACCAATTGCCATTATTTGGACCACTGTTGGAATTTTACCACACATTTTTTCCCCCTTCAAACCAGAAGCTGAAGGAAAAAGCCTTGGTCCGCCGATGCACCGGCACACCACGCAAGCTGATACACGACTGACACAGCAGGCCACTCACCATTGTTGAGGTCTTTGGCAAGCAGTGGATAACTGCTACATCCATGAGAAGGGGGATGCTATAGGGCGGGTGTGTGTCACAGGGCAGGGCACAGTGCCACAGGGTGCAGTGTGCCATAGGCCGAGGGGGTACCATAGGGTGAGGCGGTGCATAGGACGGGGGTGCCATGGGGCAGGGGTGCTAGAGGGTGAGCCAGGGGACAAGAAAAAGATGTATTAAAAAAGAAAATAATTGCAATGAGGATTCGCTGCAATGTCTTCTCATTGTGCTTTGGGTCTGGATGGTCTCTGCCCACACAGTTTCTACACAATGGCATTAGGCACCTCTTGTATAGCAGAGAGATTTTGTGTCATTAACATCCTGTCTATTAATGCAAACAAAAAAATTAAATATACAGCTTGGGGCAATGGAAAGTCACTGGAGGAAAAAAATTAAGAAAACAAAGATGAGATGACAAGTAAGTACCCTTCAATTTCTCTTCCAGATCCTAATGAGACCGTTCCCTGCAAGTTCTACTTGCCACCGGCAGAAAAGCCATCAGGATTATCCCCAGAATTTATCACCATAATTTTGAAATGCATTTGCATCTTCAGAAAAATCCCGGAAGGCACCCTCATTCCGTTATCACTCCTAGACTGAATCACTCCTCCGCAGCAGCAAGGGAGCCGCCATGCCAAAGGAAAGGGAAGACAGGTGCTCCTTCAACATGCAGAAGCCACAAATGGATGCCTTCAGAAAGTTTTTTTTTTTTTTATTGTTCCTCTTTTCAGGCCTTCAACATCAGTACAAATGACAAAATTCTTAATGGTGTCAGTAATGCAGGAGGCTGCTGCCAAACACATCAAGTAAAGCTTGCTGATCTGTGTCTTCAGTCATCCATGTCACACTTTTTAAGCGTTTGCGTTCCCTAGCTGCATTTTTTTATACTGTTTCTACAGTACATTTTTATTTTACTTTTATATTCAAGTTTTTAAGAACTTTTTCAAACAGTCAGCAAACAAAAGACAGTTGCCAGAAATACATACCCCTATTGCCTTTCAAAGTAAAGAAAAGGGAGGACACTTGAAATGGGGGGGGGGTGGGGGTTGTGGACACTGATTAGCAAAGACTATTTTTCTGTACTGAGGCAGAACAGCCAAACTGAGATGCAGCACCTAATATTCAGTGACACTGCATGCAATTGGTGGTGGTGGGGGAGATACCTGCCCGAGCTGGCCTGTCAGTGCACCAGTAGCGCTACCACTAGCTGCACTGGCAACCTGCGTTTGGGAACGGGCCAAGGACATTGGGGGCTGGGCAAAGGCAGAAGGATCAAGTGTCCCACTGGATGCTCTTCTTCTCTGGGGTGGGTGAGCTGCAGGCTCCGCTGCAATACCACCACCTGTGGTCGTGCAGAGGGGGCGTTGATGCCGGCAGCATCAGAGTGCATGCATGCCGGCATCCTCGGGGAGAAACAAATGACAATCTACAAAGGCGCCACAGATATGCGGGAATCATGTGCATCTGGGGTGCTTAACTCTGCATCCTTGCATGTCAGTGAACATGTTGGCATTTACATCCCTGGTCCCCTAGGATCCGCCATGGAGTGCTGTGTGGAAGGGCCATGGGTCAGTGAGAGGGAGGTGTCATGCTGGACACCAGGCATCCAATCAGATGCACGGGTCAGCTCTGCTGTGAATCCTGTGTCCCACAATGAGCAGGGGCTGCTGAGATAGGACACTTCTCCAAGGACTGCCTCATCCCCGCTGGGAACACTGTCCGATTCAGTTTCCTACAGGATCATGCCAATACGACCCCACTAGTCCAATGTGCTGGCTCAGAGGGCTGAAGGGAATGCCGACTAAACCCCAGAGCCAGTCCAGTGGCAGGGCAGAGGGGTGCACGCAGGTGTTACAGCAGAAGCCTGCAATCCATTGCCAGCCACCCGCATCACTGAGTTTGTTTTGCGAATCACCCTGCCCCCAACCTAGCCACCACATAGCTTTGGGAGTGACTCAGACAGGGTGTAAAGGGCACACGCATCCAGGGCCGTGGATGCATGGAGGTCTCCTCATTTACAAAACAGGACCTCTGTACACGAGCAGCGCATGCAGGCACCCCCACAGGTGCACATCCATTTGTGGATCACATCCTAAATGGAAAAGCCCCAGTCGTGAGCACCCTGATGCCAGTACTGGGGGTGGGCCTGCCGACCCAGCTAGCCATGTTGCCACCCACATTCCCTGAAGCCGAGCCTAACAGCAGCTGAAGCTGTACTAGGGACCCTCTGGAGCAACAGTAAGTGCTGGAGTAGGGAAGGATGGGCTGGGGGTATCCATGCGGAGGAGGGCCCTGCCTGTGCAGAGGGAGTTAAGGTAACCAAAAAAAAAAAAACTGCCCACTGTGCATGTAGTTTATATAAAAAAAAAAAAAAAATACTTGCCCATACTCTGATTTACATGTCCCAAGATCTTAAAAGGCCTTAACTAAATGCTGCAGCCTTCCATTACTTAAAAGGATTTATGAAACAGGTTTTACTGCCCTTTTAGTTATAAGTATTAGCAGCCCACAGTGCTTAAAAGGACTTTTGAAATGAATGCCCAAAGCCCTTAAGTGCTTCTAAGAGAAAAAATGTTTCCGCTATTGGGAGATTTAAGACTCAATGGCAGAATTATTTTTTGTGACCTGGCAAAAGGTGTCCCACTGGGGAGGGGGAAGGGCCAGCTACCAACACTGCTCAGACGTGTTCAGCTTGTGCTCCGAGCTGATCTTGCTTAAAAATATTAAAAAGCATAATTATTTAACAGCTCTCCAGTGAAAAACTTTACAGCACAGCAGTGGACTTTACCCTTCCATGATAATCAGTTGAAATCATTCTAAATATGATGGGAAATCCAAGGAAGCAGACGAGTCAGCAAGAAAAAAAAAACCAAAACAGAAGGCTGGTCCGTTGGGTAGTGGAGGGAAGGAAGCAACGGCAGCAGAATCCCTTCCCATAGACACATCACTGCAAGATGTATTTTAGGCCGTGAACACAATGGATGGACAGCTCATTTTGTTAGACAAGAAAGAAGTAGACATCCAGCCTTACTTACCTGCAAGCAGCAGATTGCATAAGCCATGTCCAAAGCAAGGGAAGCTGCAGGTATGGCAGGGAAATCATTTGCTGCCACAATGGGTCTGATACAGGAAAAAAATCAGGTGTTGCGATAAAGGCTTGAAAATGCTGAAAATCAACTGGGAGCAAGGGACATCAGAACTGTGGGAATGCCAGAGGCACTGGAGGGGGATAATCCAGTGAACTTTCTAAAATCTTGGTTGGTGCAAAACTCCACCATCTCTCTCCAACCCCGATTCTGAAGGCTTATAGAACCATGCAGAGAACGACTCTGGAAAGGTCAGAAGGAGCTAGGACACTGTTGATAATCCTAGTGGACTTCACTGGATAGAGATGTGATCCAAGAAGGAAAGGGCCCGTGGCTTCAGAAGAATGACTAGAAAGCGCCCTATTCCCAGACCTTAGTTTGTGCCTCAAGGACCAGCCACAAGGCTTTCAACTCAATCTGAGCCACGAGCAAGGGAGCTCAGAATTTCCCACAGCCTGCAGTTTCCCGCAAACAGAAAATGATCTAATCTGGGAAAATGTACATTTTTTGTGACCCTAAAGAAGCATGGAACCTCCCTGAAAAGCTCAAAAAGAACTCTGGCACCAGGGAAGAATGGAGGAGGAGGAGGAAGACTTATTGAGACCTCACTATGGCTGAAGTTAAAACAGACTGGTTGTGACACTAGGTAATGGGACTTGGGGGAGAGGGACTCTGAGGGTGGGGCTGTTTCTCTAACATCTAGGGTCCCCTTGTTATATTGTAATGCTGAACTTCCGTTATGTGTTGACTGGACTTGGGAGACCTTAGTCAGACATACTTAAGATGGCGCCAACCTCAAGGCTCGAACCTATCCACACCCCTGCTTTCTCTCAGAGAAGAGGCTGGTTGCTCTGCTGGCACACAAGAGTCTCCCAAGTACAACTGTGGAGACACTCAGTGTGGCTGTACGGCACAGGGGGAATTCCGGATCTGGGTCAAACTGTCCTGCTCTTCAACAGGTACTCTGAATTTAATGATGAACACAGACTCCGGTTACGTTCTACTGTTTGAAATTTAATAATTTAGTTTATCTCTCTGACACTCTTTAGAAATGTTGAGGGGGTGGGTAATCTATACTGATTGCTGGACAGTAAATCAAAACTAACTTTTGTGCTCTTTTCACCTCCTTCAACAATCTGTTTTCTACACTGCATCTGGAGGTAAATACGAACTAGACTTAGTGAAGGTTTGGCTAAATGTCGTATACAGACCAGTAGCAGCCTAGAGGCTCATTCATGAATAATTCACAAAATAAGATTATAGTATACGGTAGAACATTGTTTTACGCAGAAATCCATCGATACAACAACGCTATTGTCCTGCAGTAGCTATGTCACTTTGCTGTTATACTGCACCGGCTATGTAGCTACTGCAGCACAGCAACACAGAACATCTTCTCGCGCCACCTTTATTCAAACCATGGCACTTGATACTTATCAAGCGGCTGTGGTGGGGACAGCTGAGCCTGGAAGTGAGTGGCGACTGAAAAGAACCGCTACGGTCCCAAGCCCCGCAATGGTAAAGGAGTCAGCAGCGTATGGGAGGATCTTTTTTCATATGTGCTCGGCACAGGCTTGAAGTAATGGTTGCCCATACACTATAAAAGACTGTGTATGAGCAACCATACATATACAAGTTTGTGTCAGTCTCGAGGCTGCCATGGTAACAGACCTCTTGAGCTGCACTCTCAACGTCTAGTGTTACCATGTAAACCTCTCGACTAAAACACAGCCCTGTTGTGTATGACTGCTAATACACAATGTAAGCAATAATACATGACAGGGCATGCGGTTGCTGTGTAATTACCACATGCCCCTTCCCCCCAGGTTGCAGGCACGAGGCATCATCAGAGTGCCTTCAACAGGAAGGGGGTGACATGTGGTAATTACACGGTAACCGACAGTCCTGGAGTGTATTACTGCATTTATAAAATGGGCATCAAACTAGTTTAACATTTCTTAAATTTCATTCATTACTGTCTGGTGCGTTTATGTGGGGTTCTGAAGATGTAGCACACAGTCTCCATGGTGATCATTAGGCCTACATCGAAACAGAGGGAAACTCAAAAAAAAAAAAAAAAATGATGAATAATTCATCATGTATGTGTTTCCACATGCTGATGTCTTCTGCTTGCCGGTTTCGGAGCTGGCGTGTGTGTGTATGTGTGTGTGTGTGTGTGTGTGTGTGTGTGTGTGTAGTAAAGCCATGTGGGTGCAGTAAATTGAGCAGAACGCTGTAGCACTCTTGACTGTTACTTGCTGTTAGTAAGTGGGAAGCTGCGCACCAAAAGATCACTGTGTGAGGAGTTTGCAGACCCGTGCAGTTACCACTCAATTACCGCATGGGTCTAAACAGCAACTGACCAATCAGGATGCAGGATTGTTCTGTTCATTTTATAACCTCCATTTACAACCTGGTCTGCAGCTTGTTGGTGCACTATGGCTTCCTACAGTGAATACGGTTAGAACTCATGAGTTTTATAAGCCAATGGAATCGGAATGTCGCCCTCTACGATGTAACTGCCTGGATGGACTGTGCATCTATTTCCTACTGTAATGTATTATATGACTGATGTCTCCACACTTTCATTGTGGATCAAATATATATGTTCTTCTTATAAACCAATAAAATAGAAGTTAAAAAAAGTGCACCACTGAACAGGTACAACTGACATGTAGGTGTTGTAGGGCAAACTTATCTGCACTGGGATAGCTCATCAACACTGATATATTTTCTACAGTACACCATATCTTGTTAACTCCAGGTATGCTTATGTTAATGTTGCTTGTCCAGTTTACCTCAGGGCTCACAGTCATGGGAGCTCTGTTAATCTGTATATACAAGACCTATGTCACTTGTACTACCTGTATACTTGTACAATATTTATTGTCTTTATTTTGCTCCTCTTCCCCCTTCCACCAGGACGCATCTGGAATTGAGCGGTTTCTCCGCTCAGTATGCCTTCCTGGTTAAACTCTTAAATACATAAATACAGGCATTTCAAGCACTGGTGAGAGTCCTGTTGCTATTAAGTTGTACAGCTGGGAGGGAATCAAACAGAGGAAGGTTAAAGGTCTTGCTCAAGGTCACAAAGTCAGCCAGTGGCTGAGATGGGATTTGAACCTTGGGGTCTCATGTTTCAGCCCTAGACTACACTACCTTCCTGGCTGTCAGTCTGACAGATTTCTAGAATACATAACTTTTGAATCACTATTTTAGGGCTTTTATCTGTTCACTGCTACACCCAGACACACAATGCTGACACAGAGGATAATGGCAGGGTAATAAGCCTTCCTTGGACAGGACTGGTCTGTGTCACCTCAGACTAGCACGGAGGACTGGTTCTCCAATCCTCCATGGTGTGTTGTCATCTCTGGATTGGAAGTTACAATCACATGCTAACTGCAGCACTGATAAGGCCGGACTCTCAATGACACAGGTCAGCGGACCTGGAGAAGGGCAGACCCAGGTTCATGCCACTGTTGCTCCCCCACCTTGTAACCTGCTACTGCAGCAGACAACAGTACAACCTCGCTCAGGACCAATGCACAATATTTCTACATCATGCTCTAATATCCACGGGCCTGGAGTGGGGGAGTTGGAGTCGAGACTCAAACTTGTCTCTCTTAAGTGCAGTGCACAACCAGCCTGCGACAGCAGGCCGGGTGCCAGTTTGTCTTCCGTTAGCAGTGTTCAACTGAACCTCAGTCCCAGAAAACTGTGCACTGCCTCTTTAAATACCTGAGCATTAAAGATTCAGTAACAACCCCCCCAATGTATGAACTTAATTCAATCTTTATCTTCACTTTCAATAAATACAGGTTACTCACCTGTAACAGGAGTTCTAGGAGTGGTATATGTTGTTCATCCACACTTATTGGTAGGTTCCTTGCTGCTTTAAATGTTGCCGGAAGGTCTTCAAGCTGGCTCCTCCCACCAACCCGGGTAGTAAAACCCTCGGCTCCGTCCCAGGACGCCAGATCTAGCCCGCTGGAAACCAGGTTGCTAGTCAAAGCCAGGGAGGTCGGGTGGGTTGTGTGGATGAACAACATATACCACTCCTAGAACTCCTGTTACAGGTCAGTAACCTATATTTCTAGGGATGTGGATATGTTGTTCAATCCACACTTATTGGCAGACTCCTAGCAGTTCTCCGGGAGGAGGGAGGCAAGGCGTGCACCCCCTACTTAGGGAATAAGGACTGGAGAACCGAGGTCCCAAAACCAGCATCCCAGAGTGACTCTAGGTCAATGTGGTAATGGGAAATGAAGGTGTGTGCTGACTTCCAGGTAGCAGCCCTGCAGATTTCCTGGATAGAGACGTCCCTAGAAGCAGCCACCGAAGCAGCGGTATGGCGGGTAGAATGAGCTCTTATCCCTTTGGAAGGCTCCATGCCCACCAACCTATAGCAGAGATCTATGCAGGAGGTGACCCACCTGCCTATCATCCACTTGGCTGCAGGTCTGCCAGGTGCAGCTTCAGCGTAGGTGACAAACAGCTGGCGAACCTCTTCCCGAACTTTAGCCATTCGCTACTTATAATAAGAGAGCGCTCTTCTAGGGTCCAAAGTATGGAGTCTATATTCGGCCTCTGAGATGTGATTGGGGTAACACCAGCAGAATCAACACCTGGTTAAGGTGAAACTCTGACACCACCTTTGGAAGGAATTTCGGGTGGGGGCGCAGGACAACCTTGTCCCTATGGAAGGCCAGATAAGGAGACTCTATGGAAAGCGCCTAGAGCTCTCCCATCCTTCTGGCTGATGTAATAGCCACCAAGAAGGCGGTCTTCCACGACAGGTGAGAGATGTCACACCTGTGCATCGGTTTGAATGGCTTGCCCATGAGCTTAACCAATACCAGTAGTAGATCCCATGGAGGTGGAGGT
Organism: Neoceratodus forsteri; assembly: GCA_016271365.2. NCBI lineage: Eukaryota > Metazoa > Chordata > Ceratodontiformes > Ceratodontidae > Neoceratodus > Neoceratodus forsteri. The sequence goes on from JADMNL010000031.1 coordinate 123,407,876, forward strand.
TCTTGCACCGGAGGGGATATGTGATCAAGGCCTTTGGAAAAGCGCCTGACCACCTTCTCCTGCGCCACTGACTGCTTGCCGGCCCACGCCCGGTAAGCAGAGATGGCTGCCAGGTGCACCTTAAGGGTCGTCGACCGAAGCTCTAGCTGAGAAAGGGGCCAAAAGAAGTCCAGAATGCTAGTCAAGGAACAAGAAGAAGGGTCCAACCCTTTGTGCTGGCACCAAATGGAGAATCTCTTCCATTTGAAGGCATAGCATTTTCTGGTCGACTCCTTATGGGATGTCTCAACTACATTGAGGACCTCATCGGAAAGACCCAAGGTCTGGAACTCTAGCCGCTCAGGAACCAGGCCGTCAGGTGCAGGGATTGAAGGTCCAGGTGGAGAACCTTCCCCTTGTCGACTGAGAGCAGGTTCAGATGGGCTGAAAGCCGCCTCGGGAGTCTGGAGCTGAGACGGAGGAGATCTGGGTACCAGTACTGGCAAGGCCAGTCTGGGGCTATCAGAATCACCTGCGCCTTGTCCCTCTTCGCCTTGAGAAGCACCTTGTGGATCAAGGGAAATGGAGGGAACGCGTAGAAGAGGCCCGGGGTCCATGGCCCTGAGAAGGCATCCCCCTGCAGTGAGCCCTGCTAAGGGGGGTGGGCATGAAACAGCCTCAGATTCGCATTCTCCCTTGAGGTGAACAGGTCCACCTGAGGGGTGCCCCAATGGAGAACAGATCTAGTACTACCTCTGGCAGGAGAGTCCACTCATGAGATGCAGCGTCTATCCGGCTGAGGGCACAGGCCAGACTGTTGGAGGCTCCTGCCACATGGATGGCTAGGAGATCCACCTCCAGGCTGATCACGAGAGACCAAGTGCAGAGAGCTTCCTTGCACAGGGGCAAGGAGTGCGCCCCGCCCTGTCGGTTTAGGTAGTACATGGTCGTGGCGTTTATTTATTTAAGAGTTTTACCAGGAAAGCATACTGAGCAGAGTACCGCTCGATTCCAGATGCGCCACGGGAGGGTGGTGGTGGGGGGGTTACAAATGGCAGGGAGTATAGAAGCAACATATATACAAGAGTATAGAAGCAACATATATACAAGTGTGGTACAAGACAGATGGTGATAGCAGTCAATCTTACAATATACAGATATAATTCCACAACAAAGGAAGCAGTAAAAGAAATAGCCCAGTACTAAAAGGAAATACCCAGACCGATGATTAAGGCAGGAAGCTTAGGTAGTGAGGGGAACTGGGGGGGAAGGGCAGGAAAACAGGAGCAGGATGTAGTGAAGTGAGTAGTAAGAAGGGCATTCCGGTGTGGAGTGCTGGTGGCATGTCTAATGTCTGCGGTCAGGGAGTTCCATAGTTTGGGCAACCTGAAGCTGAAAGCGGCTTGGCCAGACCGGGTGGATCTGAGCGGGATTTGAAGGAGCCGAGAGTCGACATTCCTGAGAGCATAAGCTGGTGGAGGGAGGGCTGTTAGGGAGGACATCAGGTAGGAGGGGAGAGACTGAATCCAGAATTTGGCTGCAGTTCTAGCACAGTGTAGTAGTCGCCGGTTCTGGAGAGAGGGGAGATCCACGGACTGATAAAGGACACAGTGATGAGTGTTAGGAGGCCGGTCCAAGGCGAACCTGCAGAAGGAATTGAAGAGGGGGTCAAGCCTGGATAAGGAAGTTTGTGGGGCCGCGCTGTAGACTACATCGCCGTAATCCATAACAGGGAGGACCATTTTTTGGACTATTGCTAGACGAGTTGATAGGGGGATGCAATTTTTGTTGCGGTAGAGGGCACCCAGCATGGGATGCAGTTTTCTGTGGAAAGCATCAATATGCGCAGAAAAGTCAAGGTAATGATCTAACCAGACACCGAGATATCTGTAGGAAGTGCAGGCCTTCAATGGAGAGTCATCCAGAGTGTAAAACGTGGGGGGGGGGGCAGGAAGGCGGGTTAGTTTAGCCCGAGTGCCGAAGGTGAGGGAGACTTTTATTTGAGTTTAGAATTAACTGATTTGCATGGAACCAACATTGGATGGAGCTGAAGTCCTTCTGCAGACAGGATGTAACTGCCTCCGGGGATGGGCCAGAGGCGAACAACACCGTGTCATCAGCGTACATGTGGATGGCGGTATGTGGGCATGCAACAGGCAAGTCGTTGAGAAAGATAGAGAACAGTAGAGGGCCAAGAACAGACCCTTGGGGAACTCCACTGGTGACTGGGAGAGAAGAGGAAGTGGCCGAGCCAACCTGGACTGATTGGGACCTACCTCCCAGGTAGGAACTGAACCAGTTAACTGCGGGTGCAGACAGTCCAGCTTGAACAAGTTTAGCCATCAACAGGGGATGCGAGACCTTGTCGAAGGCTTTTGCCAGGTCGATAAAGATAGCTGCAGTTAATTCCCCTTTGTCCATACCTGTGAGGATGAAGTTGGTGAGGCGAAGAAGAGAGGTGGCGGTGGAGTGATTTTTGTTCGTCTGGACCTGGACCACTTGACCCTGTACAAACAAAGCAAAGACGGTGAGGGCTAGTCGGACCACTCGAAGCTCCAGCAGGTTGATGTGGCATCGAGACTCCCAAGGGGACCACTGGCCATGGGCCCCGAGTTCCCCCAAATGGGCACCCAACCCATCAGAGTGACCGTTGGCTCGGGGCGGACAAACGGGATACCCTCCTGCAGTTGAGCTGGAACGAGCCAGCACTGTAGGCCGTTCCACATCTCCTGGGTCACCGTCACTGGCTGGTCCAGAGGACCGGAGCGCTGTGACCATTGGCGGGCCAACCCCCATTGCAGGGGACGCATATGCCAGTGGGCCCAACGGGCCACACTGGTGCAGACTGCCATGAGGCCCAGAAGGCGCAGGAAGTCCCGGGCAGGGCGCAATTGCCCAACCAGAAATGATTGGGCAAGGAGGAAAGGACCTCGGCCTGTCCGCCGAGAGCCGAGCTCTGCCCCGATGAACTGAATCACCTGCGATGGCACGAGTTCCGACTTGGCTTTGTTGATGAGGAGGCCAATCTGAGAGCAGATCTGGAGGGCCAGATCCCTGGACCGCTACACCTCCAACCAGAGGGAGCTGCAATCAGCCAGTCGTCCAGGTAAGGGTACGCCCGGACCCCTCGGCGCCACAGGAATGCTGTTACCACTGCCATGCGCATTTGGTGAAGACCCTGGGAGCTGGAGAGAGGCCGAAGGGCATGACCCGGAACTCGTAAAGAGATCCCTCTGCTCAAAAGTGGAGGAATCGCTGATGAGACGGACGGACTGGGACGTGAAAAAACACGTCCTGAAGGTCCAGAGAACAGAACCACATGCCTGGCTCCATGGATGGAATGATCTGAGCCAGAGTGACCATCCTGAAGGTGCGAGACCTTAGGAACTTGTTCAGGTTATGTAGGTCGAGAATGGGGCGCCAGCCCCCCCGTCCGTTTTGGGACCAGAAAGTACCTGGACACAAACCCTGGGTCTAGAGGGGGGTCCACCACCTCGCTGATCACCCTCCTTCTGGAGGAGCAGGCAGTGTCAGCTCAACCAGCTAACAGAGGCTGCGGAACCTGTAGCCCCGTGGGCGGCGGCACGGCCTCGATGGGGGACGCCTCACTCCAGAGGCAGACTCCTGCCTACCACTTCCAACACCACGGAGTCGCTGTGATAGCGGACCAGGTGGAAAGGAAGTGGCGGAGCAGCCTCCCCATGGGGGGAACCAGGGGAGGAGTGTCGAGGTTGGGGGCGACACCCATCAACCCGTCACTGGGCAGGCTTGAAGGAAGGGCCGGCTGAGGAACCTCCTGGGCCTTTTCCTCCAGGCTTCCTGCTGGAGGAAGCAGCAGGCTTGGCTTTGGGCGCCAAGCGTGAGCCTGCTGGTCCTGATGCTGGTGTTGCTGGGCCGGAGGTGCTACAGGGTCTGAAAGACGAAAAGGCTTACGCTGCTGCTGGCGGCTTTTGACCTTCTGGGCAGACGTGACCGAGTCCAAGGTGGCAATGGACTTCTCGATCCGTTGGAGATGACCCTCCACCCCGGGCCCGAATAAGTCGGTAACCAGGAAGGGAACGTTTGTCAGCATGTGCTGGGTATCTGCCATGAAGGTGGAGATCCGCAGCCAAGCTCTGCGGCGCATGGCCACTGTGGCCGCTACTGACCAGGCACACAAATCAGCAATGTCCAACAAAGTTTGGGGCTGCTGTTTAGCTACTGCCCTTCCCTGATTCCGCACCTGCTTAACAGTCGTCTGAAGGTCAGCCGGGAGATGAGGAATCACCTCATCCAGGGAGCCCAAAAGGGCATATGAAAAGTGTGCCATCAAAAACGGCAGAGCTAGCCTGACGAAGGCCTTGGGAGGAAGCAGCGTATACCTTCTGCCCCGAGTAGTCCAACTTTTTGGATTCCTTATCGGGCGTTTTTTCCACATCCCGAGCTGTTCCCAAAATGCCGGAACATGGTATCGGTCACTAACCCCTCCGCAGAGGGGTGCTCCGAGAAACTGGAGAGTGAACCAGTAGGGACCGCATACTTTCGAGCCATCCTGGCTGAAGGTGCGGGACAAGATGCTGGCCGCTGCCACAACTCCAGGGCCGGGCCAACAATGGCTTTGGCCACAGGAAAGGCCTCCGTAAGGGAATCCCCTCGGCCCAGTATCTCCGTGAGGGGATACTTGGCCCATTTTGAAATGGGTTCGAGCTTCATCCCAGTAGACTCTTGAGATGAGTTGAAGCATTCCCAAGAACTAGGATGGGCTCTCATCCACCGATTGACCTCCTGCAGACTCCAGGTCGAGCGGCCTGGAGAACAAGGAGTCGTCGTTGTCATCAGACTCCAAGGCGTGTGCGAACAGCTGCCAAGCGCCTGAGCCACCCTCCACGTGCCGAGGTCGATTGGGAGTGAGGATGACTGACATCCTATGGGGCAAGCCCTGACCCGACCGATAATCCTTGGTCAGGGCCTCAGTCTTCGGTTGTGGAGGCGGAGGTTCCACCACAATGGGTGAAGCAGTCGGTTTCATCCAAACAACCGGTGCCAGTGGCGGTTCCTCAACTACTACGAGGGGTTGTTTCGGCCACTCTGGTGACAGCCACTTAATGGCTGGAGAAGGCGATGGAGTCGGCTTGTTACCGTACAGTAAGAGCTGCTGCCACATCAAGTCCTCGTAGCGCCGACGCAACTTGCGCCGGAGCCTATCCTCCAAAGAGGACGAAGAGGATGAGTGGCGACGTCGCTTTCCATGGTGCCGAGACCGAGACTGCAGACATCAGTGGGATCAGCTGGACCTGGAAGAGGACCGAGACCTTCGGGGACTCCGAGGGTGGGTCTGAGAGGGGACGTGGAAACCCGCTCCTCCCTCGGTACAGGGACCTTAACCGGGGACTCCCGCACAGGAGGCACAGGCAAGTCCTTGGTTTCCACTGGGGGAACTGGTGAAGTAGGGTTGTAGGCATCTCCAGTCGACAAACCGTCCAACGGGTCGAGAAAAATCTCGACCACGTCGACGGGTGTCTCGGACGGCTGACCTGATGGGGACACCGTGAAGCCAGCGGCCTTAGTCGCAACCTCGACTGAAGTCGAAAGTCGACAGTCCAGTGAAGGGGATTTCTCCCGCTCCCACGAACGTTGACGGTGGGACTTACCTTTTGAGTCCTTCTTCTTGGACCGACTGGAATGTCGCGATGGTCCTTCTCCCTTGGTGGAGAGGGATTGACAAAGTTCCTTAAAAGAAGCTGTATAGGAAGAGCCCAAGGAAAGCGGGATAAATGCCGTGATCGAGGAGGAAGAAGAAGCGGCCTGGGCTGCCTCCTCCTTGAGGGCGATCATCTGCTCCAACTGTTCCACGGAGCCCGCCGCCGCAGACACCACCCAACGGGCCTCCTTCGACTTGACTGGCAGGTACAGTTTCTCAGGGCACTCAAGGAGGAGTCGAGCAGCACGGTCTTCCAAGACCGAAGCCGAGAAGAAGCTGCACAATCCGCAAGCCTGCGAATCATGGCCAAGACCCAGGCAGTAGACGCATGTGGAGTGCAGATCGGTTCGGGACATCTTCTGCCCACAGGGGCACCGACGAAAGCCGGGAGTTGATTTGTCCATCGCAGCCATGTGGGAAGACGAAGACCGGAGTCTTGTAAATTTTAGAATTAGTTTCGGGTTAACCGAAGGAGGGAACCTGAGCTTCCAAGCGGTAAGGAAGATCTGGCGTCATGGGGCGGAGCCGAGGGTTTTACCACCCGGGTGGGTGGGAGAAGCCAGCTTGAAAACCTTCCGGCAACATTTAAAGCAGCAAGGAACCTTCCAATAAGTGTGGATTGAACATATCCATGTCCCTAGAAAATCTCATTCCATGGGAGTGCAGGAAATTCAGCCAGACATCTGCCCTCCCAGAGCAGACACTCGTGGAACAACCACAGTACTACATCTGCAAATACAAGAATGAACCCAAAAAAAAAAAAAAGTCTCTCCTTTTTTAATATTGTTCCCTCTTCATTTATTCTTCAAAATTAATATTTTTTTTCTGTATGTAGGCCATCACCTGATTAGAATATAACCAAGCTCAGCGTCTTGTCACGTAATATATTCTTATACAGTTGGGGGGGGCTCAGACAGGTATCAATCGTTTGAATTCATGTCAGCTAACGAAGCCAGTAAGAAATTTGCCCACACTGTGTTAAACAGCCTAGCACAGCAATAAACAACAAGAACTATATATTCAGATACATTAGCAAAAAGCTTTTTCTCCATGGGGTTTGGACACGCTTGGATCACTGTCTTGACCCTTCTCCCAGCGACCAGCCGTGTCCAGTTTCTCGAGGTTTGGTGGCCTCAGCTTAACTCTCAGGGGACACCATGGGTATTTACATTTGGCCCAGTTACAGGTCATTTGTGGTTACGAGTCTGACCTCTTGTTATTACCTCTAGGTTCCTGATGTTAGCAGTGCTCTTAGGGACGCGGAGCCTCGCGTCCTTGATCCACCAGCAGAAAACTGGGATGTAAGGATTGTCAGTGCCTTGCAACCCTGGGACGCACTGCTGGCACTTGACACTGGAGCTACAGTGTAGCAGCCAACCACAATGCAGTGGGACATGCCAAAGAGACAGACAGTATTTTGGTTTAGGACGTTTTTGGTTTTCGAAGGCCAGACCCCTGTTTTGCTGAAACTGTTGTGATCCCATGTTAGAATGAATGGTGTAGAGTGGAGTAATCAGGCGATACTATAACATAATCAAGAGTCAAGTCAGGAGTCCAACTAGCTGCGATCAGCACTATGTCTCGAGTGGGCAACTAGGTGGCAAATGTAATTTAAAGGGACACTGTCAACCCCCTTAGGCCTCAAAGTAGCTTTAGTTTAAAAAGCATATTTAATGATTGGTCACATTCTATAGAGACTGCTGATGTAGCTGGAGGTTTGAGTCAGATTCATTTTTTTCCTTTTTAGAAGTGAAAAAACAGACTGCCCACCATACTGGTGTTACCACACAAAAAACAGGTTTGTTTACATTCCTTGATCAACTCCCACTGCATCTTTCCTGGACTTGGAACACTGCCGTGACAGTCAACCCACTCATGAAGTAAGAGAAGACTACTGCATCTAAGTGGCTACAGTGTTTGAGGGGTGTTCCTAATGTTTTGGAAATATGCGAGAAGAGTAGTTCAAGAATCTGAAACAAAACAAGTTTGGGAATAATTATATTATCATACATTTCAGTTCTACTAAAGAAGCAGATAAAACAACCAGCAACATCAATGAATTTTAGAGAAGGTAAGCAATTATAAAATGTGGGTTTAAACTACAAATAATATGATGCAAAAAGGGTGGATAGTGTCCCTTTAACATCGACAAGTGCAGAGTGACGCACCTGGGGGGGAACATAACCCATACACAATCATACTCTAGGTGATAGGATTCCGCAAAAAAACTAATTGTGAGAAAGATCTTTGGGTTAGTGTCACATTGAACCTTGAAAATAACTCTCACTGTAACGTGGCTATATCCAGAGCAAACAACATCCTATGGGCCATTAACATTACGTCTAGACACACTAAAGTAATTTCTCCCTTCTATCATGCCTATGTTTGCCCCCATCTCGATTATACCATTCAGTTCTGATGCCCCTATAAGAGAAAGGAAATTGACGAGGTGGAAAAAGTCCAAAGAAGAGCAACGAAAACAATGACCTTACTAATAAACCTTTCACAGACAAACTCAATGAACCGGGTGCTGATTTTCGAGCAGACTTGATAGACCTTTAGGCCTACTCTGCTGGCATCTTAGTATTTGTTACTATAACCTTATGTCCCTAGAAAGGCAGCGGCTAAGAGGTGACCTGTTTCTGATGCACAACGCCATCGATGACGAGTACCTTTTTTAAAGAAATGGGTTTCGATTTCTAATATGCTGATAACACCAGGTGACATGCACTTAGATCTCAGAAAAGTGGTTTTACACCAAAAAAGGCAGTGTTGTTATACTCAAAGGGTGGTCAATCCCTCAAATACCCTATCTACAGCCAAATTAGTCAATATAAAACAGATTTAAAAAAAACACGACTTTTTCTTGATACAAAACAATACTATAAATTATTTTTAACAGCGCAATAAGGGCATCTTGGCCCAACTAACTCCTACTGCTCTTTGTATGAAACATTGTATACTGTTTTAGCCTGATCCTAGGAAGTGCAGTGGTGGGAATCTGCAACTTGTGAAATACAAGCTTGCACATATTATTTTCGCTCTAGTTAAAATGTGTCCATCTCTAGATGAGTGGAAGCAGCCTCAGTAGCCCAGCAGTGTGATACACCACCATGTGGCAGATCCACCTATGGAATCAACCTCTAGTCTCTAGGATGACTAGGCCAGCTGCAGACAGCAATGTCATGGATGTGATCCACTTACTCTCCAGGGAGAGAGCCAGCCCAGTGGCGCTGAGGGTTGAGGTGCTGGACAGCCGCACCTCATGTCACACCGGCAACCCGGGTTCAGGCACGAGCCCGGGTTGTCGGGGTCAGCAGGGGAGGGAAGAGATTGAGCGTCCGGAGGACAGCTCTCTCTTCCCGGGGAGGACCTGGGAGAATGCTCGCTCAGGCAGTGACCTTTGGCGGTGGCTGGAGGTGGCTGAACGTGGCGGCGTGGCGTATGCCTGGGGGTGGAGCCACGGCAGCATGTTATCTTGCCGGCCGGGTTCCACAGGGGTTCTAAAAATACAAATACCCTCCTCCCACTGATAGGCAAAGGCACCTCCCACCCATGGTCCACACTCCCAGAGTCGGACTCGGCTCTCCGCTGCCCCCCCCCCCACGGCCCGGAGCTCAATATTATAGAAAGAGCGCCCTGGGCGGTGCGATCATTCCCCAGAGGGCAGACCCGGGGGATATGCCGGGCCAGGGTGGAGCGGTGACAGGTTGGGTCATGAAGGGAGGTAGAGACAGAGGACCCGGAAGGACGCCAGAGAGAGTTCGGTGGGGCTAGGAGGAGCAAAAATACAGTTAGAAAAAAAATATATACACTCTCCAAGGAGGGAGGGCCAGAGTACATCACACTGAAGCCACCACACAGTTGCTCATGTGTATGACTTGGCGAGGCCTTGGAGACCACTGCTCTTTACTCATGAGACCAAGGGTCAGGGGTACAGCATAAAAAAAGTAGGTGTAGTGAAGAGGGGGAAAGCACCTCCATCCATGGAAAAGATTAGCCACCTTAAGTGGGCGGCACAACTGAGCAACAGACATCAAACATCATGAGAACAGCGATAATTCAAACAAATCATTTCCAACAATTTCAGTGAAGCCTAGGTAGCTGGTTAATTTCAGATATCACCCCAAAAAAAAAAAAAACAATGTGGTGTTTTTTTTCCAATTCTATTCATGCTTCTACTTCTCTGCCTTACCACGGACTCTCTCCGGGGGGTCACTCTGCTTTGGCCATGATCCCACTCCTGCCTGAAGTCCTCTGTTCCTCCTCCATCAGCCACCTCTCCATCCACTACCTGATCACCCAACCCCCCCAGCTCTGAGTCCCCTGAGGTAAACCGCTACTCCTTCCTGGCGCTCTACCTATAAACCAGCAGAGCGACCAGGCAGGGAGGAGAGCCAGAGGCATGAATGGAGAGACCCGGTGCTGGGCATGGTTGGCCGGTCCCTATACCCCTTTCACCTACTGGGAGGCAGGGCCATTTTCCTTGTTCCGCCCCCTTGTGCGGCCGTGCAATGACGTCAGCACATGGAGTGAGTGAGCCCAGCCACTCCCGCAGACGCCCACTGTCCCCGTCTTGGGTGTTTCGCACCTAGCCTCCATCAGAAGCCGCGACCAAGCGCGGAAATCCCCAGAACCCACCCCCAGGAGAAGAACGCAGTCCTCCGGACTCTCGATCTTCTCCTTCCCCCGTCGACCCCCAACAACCCAGGCTTGTTCCCGAACCCGGGTCACCAGCATGGCGCAAGGTGTGGCGTCCAGTGTCTCAACCCTCAGTGCCACCGGGCCAGTAATATTTTGATCTTGAGCGAGAGGTGGACAGAATTACCCTACCACTTAAATCATCCACGTCAGGGTGTTGTGTTAGAATAAGACTCATTCATGTGATCACATCTGACTAGTACCATTTCTTGGTTTACCAGTACACTTACCTTTCTGAGAGACCGTTCTGACACACTGCTTGCTCTGAATGTCCCACAACTTCACCGTCTCATCATGAGACCCCGACAGCAGCAGACTGCCATCCATGGAGACTGACAGACAGGTCACCTGATTCCTGAGAGAGAGCAAGAGAAGACAAAGACAGATAAGTCACCTGATTCTTGAAAGAACAGCACATTATATTAAGTTACACAGTTGTGGTGGGGACCGGGGAAAGAGTAAAAACCAAACCACACACCTGGTCTTGGATAGAAGAAGCATGAAGCACAGGTTGATAGACCACATATTCATCACTGAAGGCTTGTAGGCAGAGCGGGACCCACAATACACAGCTAACAAATGTCTGCAGATCTCCGATGTTGGAGCCACTCTCAACCCAGAGTCTCAATTTTGTGGCCTTTTGTTACAGGGAACAAACAACTATACTCGAGATGTGCAGCTGCAAAATGTGTGCAATTAGTAGCCCACCCAAAAGGGCAGCGGTACAGCTACCACTTATTACACCAGCAAAGTCGAGTTGCCGGGGGTCGGCTGGAGGTGAGAGGATCGAGGGCCTAAGGGACTGCTCTCCTCTCACGGGGAAGCTGAGTGTCAAGGCAGTTGGGAGGCCCAGAAGGGTGTGGGAAGCTGATGGATACTCTGCATCACTGCACTTCTAATGCCCCAAGGGCACAATAGGTCATACACCTGTAACCGTAGCTCTAGGAGTGGTGTACAGTTCACATCCACACATTGGCAGTTCCATTGGATAATGCTGATTCATCAAAACTTCTTCAAGCTAAGCTCCTCCGACCACTTAAGTGGTATATCCCTCAGCTCAACCTCATGATGTCAGATTTTTCATGCTGGAAGCAGGGATCCATATGCCACTTGTCAGGGGAGACCGGGTGAGTGGTGTGGATGTGAACTATATACCAAGCCTAGAAAATGCAGTTACACTACGACGTTTGCTGTAACAGTAGATCTTCTAGTAATGTCTCTTGCAGTAAGTCATTACTTCTGAGAGTTCCCAATAGGTGGCGCTCTAACACGGAAGTTTCTTCCAGCAGTCTCCACACCAGGGACCACCCACACAACCTCACTTCCTAGACTGTACCTATAAAAGTGGGTGGTCCCTGGTAATCTCCGTTCCCCACAGGTTTCAGCTCAGACGCGAGGGACCGAGGGGAACCAAGGTACCAAAGTTTCCCAACCCTGCATCATTTTTCTTGTTGCAAATGGCAGGGGGTTGGAGGGAGGGAAACTACTTACTGCAAGAGACATTCCTAGAAGATCTACTGTTACAGCAAAAGTCTTTGTGTAACTGCACTATCTTCCACGGAATGGTCTCTTGCAGTAAGTCATTACTTCTGGGAGATTCCCAAGCAGTTATTGAGCAGAGGGTGGCCATATTTTATTTATTTAGCTTTTCTTTACCAGGTAAGTACACTAGACAAGTATTATGCCTATTTTCAGGAACGACCCGGGAGAGTACAACATGAGGAACAACAGTCAAGGAGACATGGCAAAGAGAGTACAGTTTTTTGTCACAGTAAACATGGGAAATACGTCGTTTGACGCTAGGGGAAACATACAGTAGTAAGCACATTTCAGATTATACACTCTAGACTAGCTAGTTCAACTGACAGATATATACAGGTCATCATACTGTACATAGGAGTGGAGCATAGCTCAAGGACTGGATTGGTCATATGGCGTTCTGCCTTATATCTTAGTGTGGTCTTAGGACCAAAAGGGGCTGAAAACAGTGCATCAGCATGTAAAAAATAAAAGGGATTTTGTAAGTAATCCTTTATATCATTCGCTATAGAATCATGGCTGAAAGACAGGCCAGACTGGCTATTAGTTGGCACCATCAGATGAGTCTAAGCCGGAGATGTAAACCCGATTAAGTTATGGCACATCAAGTACTGTAATAGATCACAGGAAAGTCAGTCATATAATGGACTAATTGGTAGATCTCAATGGCATGCACTGGAGAAGACAGTCTACGTCAAATCTCATTGGATTCTGAGTCAGGGATAGTAACCCAAATAATACAATGTTATTTTGTAGTGTTACAATGTAGCAATTTAGTACAGTTTTTTTTTTTTTTTGCTGTAAAACAATTATCTACTTCATGAAGGAAGCTAGTGACACAGAGTAAGTGGCAACATCGTACCCATTTTAGGGTAAGGATATAGAATGCAACAGAGTGATGTATTCAGTTCCATCATGTGTTAGCAATCTCATTTGCAAGGGGGTCCCAAGCATATCAAGGTCTACCACCTCGTCAGGCATAAACTTGAAACGTTATTATGATGGGCCCTTTGTTGATAATGCCAGATGAACAGATATGAAAACAATGATCTGGACACTTACAGATTTAGGAGTCATGTGATCTCATGCATGAGATTTGAAATGTAAGAAAATCATAAGGTTTGTAACCTGTCCATAGTTTGTCCAAGTAGCGTGGATCAGCAAATTTTGATAAATCTTGCATTTTATACAGGTTTTATGTATTCACCATGCCTAGTCTGTCCAGACAGTAGAAATTGTATCCATTTAGTAATAACAGGATACTGAAGTAACAGAAAATGCTGTGACATGAAACAATGCATCTGTCACCTAAAGGAAGTCCATGATTTTTAGAATCAGCAGCTATAATCAATCTTGTAGGTGGTTTAGGGAACATGTAAAGTAAGAGAGTGATGTTGATATAACCATCTTGTATTAATGATCTTACTTACAAGGGGGCACCAGGTATGTCCGGGCATGCAGCCTTGTTGGGTGTAAATCTGAAATGTTCGTATGACGAGTCCAGTAAGTGTACTGTTTGGAAAACAGAAGCTAAATAATGAACAATATAATCAAAATCATAAGGCAGTGGATCTCATTTTTTGAGATTACATAAACACATACGTGTATATATAAAACAAATTTTTTGACCAAGCAAAAAAGACATGCAGAGTTTTTAAGACTTATAATGTCTGTCTGGGTACTCACCCTTGTTCATGTGATCTATGTACATGGTCAAGTGAAAGCAGCTTATAGCAGTAGAAAACTGAAGATAACATAATCCATGCCAGGATATATCGACTGAGTCTCAGCATGTGAGTAGTAGTAGGTGGACCTGTTCGTGGCAGGGACATGGAGACCAGCACACAACAGGCCGGGAGGCATCCTGATGGAACGGCCGTGACGGTTTGTAACAGCGATACCTCTGAAAAGTGGTTAAATGTATACAGCCTGTTAAAAAAAAAAAAACACTCAGGTTTCGGTAGAAGTCTTTAATGAGAAGAAGAGGCGCTCAGCCTGCCAGAGGGGCGGCCATGGGTTTAAAGGCTTGTAGGTTATCCAGTCTCGTTGAGCCCCGGGGCCAAAAAAATGGTCGCCTTATAAGAGGCATTAGCCACATGCGGTTGAATATCAGGTGCTAGCCCTGAGAGTCGGAGCCATGCTGGACAATGTAGAAAATACCGACAGCAGAGGCTCAAGCTGAAGCATCGGTAATGTCGCATCCTGATCTTTTTCAGAGGAAGTAGGTAGTCTATTTATAAGGTCACCAGCAGAGACACTTACCAGACGCTGGTTATAGTTCTTGTATGTTCAGGTATGGCAGTATGGTTTTTGTTATAGTAGTCCGTCAGCCCCTCTAGATGGTACAACATAGGGGGGATTAATATTCTCTTGAATATTCATTAAGAGGCATGACAGATGGGCAAGTCCAGCCTCGTGCAGGCCAGTGTCGATGGAAGCTGAGACCTAGTCTGTGATAAATGGTGTACGAATATCATGCATGAGAGCAGATGAGGCTGGTAAGCCTCTGTGTTCTGTAGCATATAATTCTTTATTTTGCAGTGATGCAGCCCCACGGTATCTTTTGATGCATGTTGTTGAAAGTATTCATGGAAGTCCATGGTAAACTTATAATAAGGATCCTTCATAATTGTATTATATGCAGGTAAAGATGCTGTTCTATGATGCAGGAGCTGCTCCCTAGATGGTGGCAGCCGCCTCGTTGATGGAAGGGGGAGAGAAGCTTGTCTTGTTGATGATGTACTATGTTTTATAGCTGAAGGGTAAGTAAAAGCATGCTCCGTCAATGGGGAGGAAGATAGTACAAGCTCCATCGACGATGGAATAGTAAGTTCGTGCTCCGTCAACAATGAAAATGCCGTCGACGATGAGAAGGTGAATGCATGCCTCCCCCGTCGACGGTGGAGCATGTAGTGTGCACTCCGTTGACGGGGAGGCAGCCCCGTCAGCAATGAAGCATGTAGAGTGTGTTCCATAGATGGGGAGGCAGCCCCGTCGGCGACGGAGCATGTAGAGTGTGGTCCATAGACGGGGGAGGCAGCCCTGTCGATGATGGGGCATGTAAAGTGTGCTCCATCGACGGAGGAGGTGGTTGCCACCAATGAAGATGTCTTGTAGAGCCTTTCTGTCGATAGGAGAGTACACCCCGTCACTGGGGAAAGTAGCAGGACCTCTGTCGTGGATGATGAGGGTAGCCTCGTTGACGGGGGAGATGAAGAATGAAGCTCCGTCGACGAGGAATGTTCCTTAAATGAAGAAGAGCCTGCATGTCGATGGGGGTGAATGCCGTCAGTGCTCTTTTGAAGAAGTGTTGTCTGTCGTCAACAGGGGTGAATGCCCATCGGTGATTAATGTCTTCTGGATGATCTCTGTTTCGGAGGTATGACCGTTGAAAGGCGGTCAGGCAGGACTTTAGGTGAAGGGGTTTCCTTCCCTATTTAAGTCGTTGAATGTTGACAAGGAGACATCCATTGTAGTAGTCTTATCTAGTACTGGAACCTGGTGTCTTGTATGAAGTCTAGGCACCCCAGGTGACACTGTCAATCCACTTCGTGTACTGCTGTAGAAGAGATGCTGCCAGATCTGAAGCCAGCGGGAAAATGAACGGAGATTACCGAGAACCACCCACTTTTATAGGTACAGCCCAGGAAGTGAGGTCGTGTGGGTGGTCCCTGGTGTGGAGACTGCTGGAAGAAACTTCTGTGCTGGAGCGCCACCTATCGGAAACTCCCAGAAGTAATGACTTACTACAAGAAACCGTTCCATGGAAGATCAACGGTTACAGGTGAGTAACCTATTTTTCTATAAGCTTGGATATAGTTCACTATCCACACATTGGGCGACTTCCAGCAGTTCTCCCGGAGAAGGAGGCAAGGTGTGCACTCCTATTGGTAAAGACAGACTGGAGAGTCCAGGTCCCAAATGCAGCATCCTGACAAGACTCAAGGTCGATGCTGTAATGTGTAATGAAAGTGTGTGTGGACTTCCAGGTGGCAGCACTGTAGAAATCCTGGACAGGAATGTCCCTGGAAGCAAACATCAAGGCAAGGGTATGTCTGGAGGGATGAGCCCTAAGCCCTACCGGAGGCTCCCTACCAGCCAACCTATAACACAGGTCAATGCAGGAGACTATCCACCTGGCAATCGGCCACTTTGCTGCTGGTCTGCCAAGCATGACTTCAGTGTATGTCACAAACAGCTG
Source organism: Neoceratodus forsteri (assembly GCA_016271365.2). NCBI lineage: Eukaryota > Metazoa > Chordata > Ceratodontiformes > Ceratodontidae > Neoceratodus > Neoceratodus forsteri. Next base: position 123,423,976 of record JADMNL010000031.1, read on the forward strand.
GACAGCCTTATCCCAAAATCCAGCTGTGCTCTCCCTATAACTGGAGAGCACTCTGCAGGTCCAGGGTATGGTGCCTGCGACCAGCCTCCAAAGACAGGTTGTTAAAGTATGCTGGTAAGTTAAATCACCTGGTTATGGTGAAACTCCGATACAACCTTCATGAGGAACTTCAGGTGGGGACGAAGAACAACCTTATCCTTTGGAAGATCATGCAAGAAGACTCCAAGAGCGCACGGAGCTCACTGATCCTTCTGGCTGATGTAATGGGCACCAAGGAGGATGTCTTCCATGAAAGGAGTGACATCTCACACCTGTGCATAGGTTTGAATGGCCTGTCCATAAGCACAGCCAATCCCAGCTAAGTCTCAAGGTGGTGGTTGTTCACGCACTGGAGGGGACAGGTGGTCAAGGCTGTTAAAAAAAAAAAAAAAAAAAGGAAAAAGCACACTACCACCTTCTCCTGGGCCAGCATACGCATACCACCTCATTGCCAATATGCAGAGATGGCAGCCAGGTGCACTTTGAGGGTCACTGCTCACAGCCCCAGCTGAGAGAGGGACCAGAGGTACTTGATACTAGCCATAGGTCAGGCACAAGGATCAAGCTGCTTGTCCTGACACCAAATTGAAAACCTTTTCTATTTAAAGGTGCAGCACCAGTGAGTCAACTCTTTTTGGAAGGCCTCCATAATGTGCAGCACAGCTTCCGAAAGACCAAAGGCCTAGAACTCTAGCCGCTCAGGAACCAGGCAGTGAGGTGCAGGGACTGAAGGTCCTGATGCAGAACAGTCCCGTTGTCTGTTCAGCAGGTTTGGACGAAGAGGCAACTGCCACAGAGGCTTGTTGCTGACGCTGAAAAGATCTGGGTACCAGAACTGCCGTGGCCAGTCTAGATCTATCAAGATCATCTGCACCTTGTCCTTCCAGGACTTGACCACCACTGCCTCATGGATCAAGGGGAAGGGAGGAAAGGCTTAGGCAAGGCCTGGGGTCCAGGGCCTTGCGAACACATCACCAAGTGGTGTCCCAGATTGTGGGGGGCGAATGCCAAACAGCCTCAGTTTTATGTTCTCCTAGAAGGCAAAATAAGTCCACCAGAGTTGTGCCCCACAGGGAGAAAAGGTGGTTCACCACCTTCTGATTCAGGGACCACTCGTGCGATGTCTTGCCCACTCAGTTGAGTGTGTCTGACGGTTGACTGCCTGCTCCAGTGACATGAATCGCCGGGAGATTTGCATCCACGCTGCGCAGGAGCGTCCAGGTGTGGAGGGCCTCCTGACACAAGAGAAGGAAGTGCGAGATGCCCTGCCTGTTCCGACAGAATATGGTCATGCTGTTGTCTGTCTGGACCTGCATAACTTGATCCCTGACTAGAGAAGCAAATTCTGTTGGAGCAAGTCGCACTGCATGGAGCTCCAACAGGCTGATGTGGTGACCAGACTCCCTGGGTGACCAGAACCTGTGAGCCCTGTGGTCCCCAGGTGCACTACTCACCCCACCAGAGACAGGTCTGTCGTGAGTGCAATAGTCTCATCTGGGTGGATGAATGGGAATCCTTCCTCCTGATATTCTGGGATCAGCCACCACTGGATGGCATCACATTGTCTGGGTAACTGTGACCACTAATGGCCAAACACTCACTGCCGGTGGGGCATCCACCATCGGCCCCAACATATCACAGTGGTGCAGGGCGCCATGTACCCCAGCAGCTGCAGGAAGTTTTGGGATGTAAGCGCCCAACCTGAAAGGATCAGGCAAAGGAGGTAAAATCCAGTGCTCAGTCTGCAGGGAAGCAGGTCTTAGCCTGCAGGGGATCTAGCTCTGCCACGATGAAATGGAGCACCTGCAAGGGGAATCAGTTTGAACTTGGGCAGGTTAACCAACAGACTGAAGTTTCTGCAGGTTTAGAGGGCCAGATCCCTCGACCACTCCACAACCTCCCTGAATGGCCCAGCTATCAGCCAGTCATCCAGACAGGGATACACACGGATGCCCTTTTGACTCAGGAAAGCTGCCACCACTGCCATGCACTTGATGAGGCCCTGGGTGTCGACAAGAGGCCAAAGTGTATGACCTGGAACTGATACAGAACCCCTTCTATGCAGAACCAAATGTACCAGCAGTGGGACGGATGGATAGCGATGTGGAAGACCATGTCCTGGAGATCCCAGACGTAGAACCATATGTCCTGCTCTAGGAATGGTATGATCTGGTTCAACGTTTACCATCCAGAATATTTGCTCATGTACTGACTGAGATTGTGCAAATCCAGTATGGAGTGCCAGCCTCCATCCATTTCGGGACCAGAAAGTACCTGGACACATACCCGTGACTTGCCAGAGTGTCATGGGCATTAGCCCCTTTCACCAGAAGCAGAGCAATGTCCTCCATCAGGGTGGACAGCATGTCCTGCATCACCAAGGACTCCTGAAAAGTGTGGCATCAGTAAGGCAGGAGAGCCTCGAAGTCTAGAGGCAACCCTCTGCCTACCACCTCTAGTACCCACTTGTCAGGGTTATGCCAGACCAATGCGAGTAGAAGATGGTGAAGCCAACACCTCACAAGGGGCTGGGTCAGGGACTGGACAGGTGGGAGGCTGACACCTTCCAGCCCATCACTGGGCAGCTATGAAGGGAGCACTGGCCGCTGGGGCTGGAGGGGCACTACTTCCCCCATCCCCTGCCTCTTTCTGGCACCTGGCCAGAGAACTCTACTTCGGGTCACCAAGCTCAGTTACCGACAGGCTTGTCCAGGTCCAGTCATGTGACCCCAGTCTTGCGTGCGCTGCACTGGCTGGCTGTCAGGTGGAGGGTCCTCTTCGAGGTGGGCCTGCTCACCTTTAAGGCCCTATACGGACTGGGCCCTGTCAACCTGTCAGAGTTCCTGACACCTACAACCTCTGTCTGCTCCCTCCGCTCTTCATCGAGGGGCCTCCTGGAAGTTCCCAGGGTTTGGCTCAAGACATCTGAGATCGCGCCTTTAGTGTCGCTGGGCCAACTGCGGAACTCGCTTACCACCTGCAGTCCAGGAGGTCACTTTGACTGAGGTGTTCAAACAGAGGCTTAAGACCCATCTATTCCGCCTGGCCTACCTGGAATAAAAGCTTCCTGCCTGATTATCTGAATAACTACTGACATTTATAAGCTGTGATCATGAATTTTATATATTTTTAGCTCTGTTAATGCTTTGTATTTTTATTTGTGCTGTTTTTTTTGTTGGGCACCCAGAGCCTCCAGGAATGGGCGCCATAAAAATAAAACTTGCCTTACCCCTGCTGGGACTGTTGCCGAGGCTGCAGTGGCTGAAAGGACCAAAAATGAAATACTTTCTTTTTCAGTTTATGAGTCTTAGAGTCCTTCTGGGATGAAGCCACAGAGTCTAGGGTGGCGCTGGACTTCTCAATCATGGTGAATGTTCTGGGACAAAGAGGTCGGCGCTCAAGAAAGGGACATTGGACAGCTTGTGCCAATTGTCTGCTGTGAAGGTGAACAGCCTCAGCCACACCCTGTGACGCATGGCAATGGCTGCTGTCACAGCATGGGGGCACGAATCGCCCATGTCCAAGGCTGCCTGGAGTTGGTGTTTGACGAGTGCATTTTTTTTTTTTTAACCATAATAGTTTTTAACTGAAATTTTAGAGAAAACACAGAATAGGTTCACATTTTCATTTTAGCTAGTGCTTGGCCCGGGTCTCTGACCAACTTCAATGAAAGCTCCTTATCGGTAGGGAGATGAGGGAAGACATCATCCGGCACTCCCAACAAGGAGATGCCAAAGTTGGCCATCACCACAGTGTAGCTCACCTGAGACCCAGAGAGGATGCTGCACAGACCTTCTGGGCCGTGTGATCAAGCTTTTTAGACTCCTTGTCTGTGGGATTGTCCATGTCCCCTTGGTTTCTGCACTTCCAAAAAGCCAAGTCTGCTACAAACTCTCGGCTGAAGGATGGTCTGGGGACCCCACAGGTAGTGTGTACTTGTGGATCATACGGGTGGAGGGTGCAGACCAGGATGCTGCCAAAGCTCCAGGGCCGATCCCAAAATGGCCTCAGCCACAGGAAAGGTAACCCCTACAGATTCATCACTATCCAGGATGTCTGTGAAAGGGTACTTAGCCCTTTTCTGAAAAGGCTCCTGAGGAACATGCATGGACTCCAAAATGAGTTGTAGGAAAGCCTCAGACAGCACAGGCCCAGAGTCAGTAGTCAAGTCCTCAAACAATGCTCAGTCAAAAGTATGCATCCTCAACGAATGCAAGGATGAGAAATCAGAGTAATTAGAGGACTCTTCAAAAATGACCCTGAACTGTTTGCCACTGAGAACCACCCAAGTATTGTCTGACTGGGTGATTTCCACCAACTGGCCTGGCAAGTCCACTGCAACACAGGAGCCCATACTTGGAGCTCCTATCAAAAGTTGTGGTGGAGGCAGCTACACTCGCAAGGGTGATGAGAAAGATGCTGGAGATATCTGTCAAAGATGGACCCGCATGGGCATAACTGGCATCTGCCAGTCAGTCAACCACAGGTGTTGGGGGTAGAGCCCTACCCTGCACCACAGTTGTCCACTACTGCCAGAGGAGTTCCTCATAGTGCCACCGCATCCTGCAGCAGTACCGCTCCTCACCCCAGGACAAGGAAGACGAGGGACGTCAATGGTGGTGCCTCCCAGGCAAGCACGATCAAGAGCACGAACGGCATCAACCATGAGCTCGACTTAGACTGCAGACCTGAAGGCCAATGCCAAAATGAAGTACCCAGAGGGTCAGTGTAGACAACATGCACTGTCTGCAGTTGCACAACCACTGGTGGAGGTTGATCCTGAGTGGAGCTGACTGGGGACACTGCCCGATCAACATGCTCCTGACAGAGAGAACCGGAAGACCAGGGTCTTGGAGATTGACTCCTCATTGATCTCCTCCAACAACTGGTCAATGAGGTCATGAAAGATCTCGATAGCCAGCCCTGTGACATAGAGGGCAGAGGCGCTAAGGAGTGTTTCACCTCTCCCAAGCCGGCGACCAGAGTTTGAGAATGCACTCGGGTCGGTGGGGTGGGAGTGGGGGCTGGGAGAGGATTAAGCGGCCGTCAGCCAGCTCTCCTCTCCTGGACTGGGGAGGTTAGCCTTCCCAGCCCTTGACTACCACTGGGTGGAAGCTCGGTGGTAGTGTCGGGCAAATGGGGAGCTGGCGCTAGTGTGACAGGGAGCTCCTGCCACTCTTGAGGACCGACCTTTTCTTAAATCTGTTGCAACAGTTCTTCTGTTTCTTAGCCTAATCTATTCTTTACAATTTCTAGTCCATAAGGTTGGCAACCTATGGGCACCCCTTCCCTATCTTGACTATGCTGTAGTGTCCTCTAATTTTCCTTTTCCCTCTCAGGTCCTTGTACAGGGAGGTTATTGTGGTGACCTCTGAGCTTACATAAAACAATAGGCTGTTTATTGCTGTTGGATTTAGTATGCAATGGCACTATGTCAAAATATTTTAATGTAGCCGGCCTGGTGGTGCTGAGGGTTGAGGTGCTGGATGCCACACCTCGCGCCACGCCAGCGACCCAGGTTCGGAAGCGAGCCCAGGCGCTGTGGGTCGGCAGGGGAGGGAGTTGATAGAGAGTCCCATGGACTGCTCTCCTCTCCCGGGGTGGGCCGGGGTACAGTAACCAGCGTAGCCTGACACCTAGTGGAGGCTTAGTGTCGACACGTCCAGCCAGGTAGAATGGGGTGGTAGGCGAGGCAGCTGACTGGCGCACTGCATGTGGATGTGTGCGCAAGGCGCCCCTGTCGGCATTGCATGCCCTGCCTCCAACACACACACACGAACATGGAAAAGGGGAAGTGCCTAGCCATTGCGGCTTGATGGCCATCCGCGATGTCCTGTGCTGCTCTGAGGGGACCACCGTGAGTGGATCCGTTGCGGTGGAGGAGTTGGTTGACCCTCACCGCCCCACCACGGGGGGTAAGCCATGGGGTAATCAGTGGTTTCCCTCAGTTGGAGACAGCACAGGGCGGCCGGTGGCCGGAACGCAAGGGATGCCAGGACAATGAGGCCGGCTGGGTCTCCTGTGGGAGAAAAAAGTACCATAAAAAAAAAAAATACTTTAATGTATATATCTTATGTGTATAAAATTTGTAAATGTTGAAAATACCATGGCACTAGGTGTTTCTGATAAAGGTAAAAAGTTACTAAGGGACTGTATTATAGAAATTAAGTTAGGCATGCTATTTAAAATGCATGTAAATTGCTATAAGTTGAACAAATCTGAAATTTCATGGTGATCTGCATATATCCCATGATGCTTTGAATTATGGAAGTATGTGTGATGTTGTGTTTCTTTGAAACTTGGCTTGTCAATGACCTTTGTGGGTAACCCTTGTTTCAGTGCTTCTGCACTGAGGTTCTTTGTATTTAGCTTTTTTTTTTTTTTTAATTTGAGCCCCCACCACCCAAGCAAACAGGGAGGCTGAATCTCAACTAATAAGTTAGATCAGAGCTCAGTGAGTCAGCAGGTGCGGGCTAAGTGCAGAGAAAGGTCATATATAGTCTGTTGCTGCAAACTGATGTACTGAAGAAGGGATATGCCATTGCTTAAGGTTATCTCCCTCACTTAGAATAAATATCACACAGAGATTGTGTGTTGAACTTGAAGTTTGGTGTCTGGTCCATCTGTTATCCCACAATCCCTCCACAGAATTGGTGTTAGAAGTGGGATAACTTACTGGAAGCATCTGGACTGGCCGAGGAGGGATGTTTTCTGATGGATATTGCCCAGATATCCCAGGTGTACCGATGCACCAGGAGTTGCCAGAGGAGAAACCAGAGAAGAAAGTATGTGGAGTTCTAACCAGAACCATGGCTGATAGATGGAGAGAAGCTGCTGCCTAGACTGGACCTGGGAGCTTAGAGAAAGGCCAAGCCTGAAAAAGATGAAGAGATGCAGGTCGACGCAGACTGGGGGTGCGAGAGACAACACCCAGGAGGTGGAGACCCTGATGAGGATAATCCACTGGAAGAGTGGGCAATGGCTGGAGGCAAACTGACTATGCAGAGAGGCAGAACACCAGGTGCTTGAAAGGTTCCTGCTGGACAGTTTGGATAAAGAGTTGGAGTTGGATTTTTCACGGGCTCAGTTTGAGGAACCCCCCCCGACTGAGCAGGATATTCCTTTGATCCTAGGATATTACCCGTTGGAGGTCGGAGATGCAAGTATGGAACTTGAATGTGAGACCCCAAGTAAGACTGTGCCTAGTGATATTGTGTTGGGGTTGAAGACTCCAAGCAAGCAAGAAGCAGCCTATAAGACTGAAGGGACTTTTTCTTGTATTGATGCAGCTAAATCTATTAACAGTATTGACTGGGGTATACTGCAGGCTAAAGATGTTAATATTGCCAAACTGTTACAATATGTTAAGAGTCTGAGGTGGTAATTGTGTTTTATTCTTTTCTGAGGGAAAACCTACAAAGGAGGAGGTGGGTGGAAAATGGATAGGAACCTGTGTTGGATGCCAGGAATGGATCCGGGACATCGGAGAGCTGGCGGGGAGGGACTAAGTGTCTGACTGTTCTTGTTCTCCGGGGTGGGGGGTAGAGTTTGGTGCTGTAAGGACACCTAGCGGAGGCTGGGTGTACCGCATGTGCTGACACATTGGGGGCGGGCGGACGCTGGTCGTCACTGTATGTCCCCACCCCCGTATGGGGGGGGGGGACATCACTGCCTGCCACCTCCATGAAGCCAGCCCCTTCCGCCTCCCCAACCTGTTCCAGTAACTGCAGCACTTAGGGCCACAGCCCCGCCCTGGGGGGTAAGCCAGGGGGTATCAGTGATCGAGAGGGGTCCATGAACGGGCTGAAGTACCGGTGGCAAAGCAAGCACCAAAACAAAAAATAAAAGGAACCTGTGTTGGGGTAACACCTAGAGTGTCTACCCTCAGGTGTCTGTATCAGTAGCAAGTTAAATTAGAGACATAGTGGGTTTATGTAGAGGGGTTGAACCTAGGACTGGGCCCCTGCTTAAAACCGACATGTCTGGTGGGGTTGGAGCAGGTAATTACTCACCCCAGAAAAATTGTTTCTATGGTACTGGTACTTTACAGCCATCCAGATTTTTGGTTAAGAAATACGACAGACTTTCCCTAAAAGGAGATGGGAAGGTACCGTTAGTTTCTGTTGAAAAATGTGTTAATGCCTCAGGGTAAAGAATGATGATATCCACTATGTTTATGACAGAATGTTTAACGTTAATAAGGACCCTGAGACAGAGCTTCTGAAGGTGGATGGCGGAAGTTCCATCCCTTCCTGGGACAGGAAGGTGGTAAGCAGTCTGCAATAACTGCTTCCCTCTTAAGGTGCAGGATATGTGACAGGGAGCTCCTGCCACTCTTGAGGACCGACCTTTTCTTAAATCTGTTGCAACAGTTCTATTTTTTAGCCTAATCTATCCTTTACAATTTCTAGTTCATAAGGCTGGCCACCCCTCCCCTTCCCTCTCAGGTCCTTGTACAGGGAGGTTATTGTGGTGACCTCTGAGCTTATGTAAAACAAGAGGCTGTGTTTATCGTAGTTAGATTTAGTTTGCAGTGGCACTATATCATAAAATACTTTAATGTATATACCTTATGCGTATAAAACCTATAAATGTTGAATACACCATGGCACTAGGTGTTTTTGATAAAGGTAAAAAGTTACTAGGAGACTATTATAGAAATTAAGTTAGGTGTGCTATTTAAAATGCATGTAAATTGCTATAAGTTGAACAAGTCTGAAATGTCATGGTGATTTGCATATAGCCCATGATGCTTTGCATTATGGACGTTATGTGTGATGTGTTTCTTTGAAACTTGGCTTGTCAATGCCCTTTGGGGTAACCCTTGTTTCAGTGTTTCTGCACTGAGATTGTTTGTCTTTACCTTTTTTTTTTCTTTTTAATTTGAGCCCCCACCACCCAAGCAAACAAGGCCCGCATAGGGGAGGCTGAATCTCAACTAATAAGTTAGATCAGTGAGTCAGTATGTGCTGGATAAGTGCAGAGAAAGGACATACATAGCCTGTTGCTGCAAACTGATGTACTGAAGAAGGGAAATGCCATTGCTTAAGGTTATCTTCGGCATTCTGAATAAACATCACACAAAGACTGTGTGTGGAACTTTGGTCCATCTGTTATCCCACAACCCTTCCACAGCTAGGCCGAATGAGTGAAGTAGGTACTTTACCAGTTCTGGCACATAGTGCAACCATGTCTGCTGGGACCCCAGGGACGTAAGGGGAGAAGACCGGGAAAAACACTACGTCCTCCATCGCTGTATGTAATGGCTCCAGGGTAGCCCCCTCGAGGCCCTATGGCAGGAGAAAGTGGCAACAGGCGGGCAAACAGCTATATGAAAATAAAATATCTCGACCGCCTGATTGGCCAATGTCACTGTCAACAAGCCCGACAGGGGCACCATGGAGCTTGGGACCTGGGCCTCGACCATGGAAAGGTTGACACACATCGAGTGTTCGAGGAAGTCGAGGGAGTGGGAGGACCGCAATCTCTTTCAGTCCTATGACTGGCGCAGCCAACGCTTGTGGTGTTTCTTACTGTGACATGTCGGCAGGGCTTTCCTTGAAGGCCTGCAGGGCCTGACACATCTCCTGGAATTCATCAGTGAAGAAGACTTCAACACTGAGGAGTGCCAAGACCAAAGAGGTGCCGCAAACTGAGCAGTAGACCCCACCACAGTGGAGGCCTTCTTGCAGCCTTTCAGCTGGAGCTTTGGATCCCTATCAGCCAGCCAACCAAGAAAAAGCCAGGCTGCACGATCTTCCAGTGAAGATGGAAGCATCGTCTAACACAGGCCACAGTCAGAAATGTCACGTGCAGCTGCTAAGCAGTGGAGGAGAGACAGGTATGGGTCCATCTGTGACATCGTTTGTCGGCACTTGATGCAGAACTTGAAGCCAGGAGCTGGCTTTGCTTCCCCGGATTCCATCTTCCATCTATGAGGCTGGAGCCACAGTGAGGGAGAGGAGAAGATATTGAGGAGATTGTTGAAAATCCAAAGAAAAATCACCAATAGTGCACTTTGTAGCCTACAATACACAGAGACGCAAAGGAGGAGAATGAACTCATCCAGTGGAAAGAAGATCTGATGACATGGGGTGGAGTCAAGGAATATATCGCCCAGCTGGTGGGAGAAGCTCAGTTTGAAGATGTTCCAACGAATCAGCATTATGTAATGGACCTGCCAAAGTGTGAATAGTGCACTTGCCCACGGCCCTAGAATATAAGGAGGGAAAATCCACAGGCCTGGTACCACCGACTGGGCAACCAACTGGATCCTGCCTCGGGGGAGAGGGGTAGCCCCTCCAACCCCACAACGAGGGTAAAGCGTGTAACAACAGGGGTAATTTCCAGAGATAGTGGGAGACTGGACGGGGAGGTGGGCTGAATAGGGGCCAGCAAGGTGAGAAACACAATGGGCAGGGGGGGAATAAGACAGTATTAGATGTGTGATTAAATATTCACGTGCCTAGCAAGGCTGCTGACTGACTACTGGATCAGTCACTAACCTCTTAGAAATGACCGTCCAGCTCCTAACTGACGCTGTGTGGCACCCACGGATTGTGCTGCACCACTGAAACCTAGAAGTAAGTTAAAAAAAAGGCAAAAACAAAAGCTTTTATTGTGATTAAAGTTATAATCGAAATAACAACTTTAAAGCCCATAATTTCCTTGGATAAATGACCGTCTGGAGGGAGGTGGCCCTCGACTGTGCCTTGGTCATTATTGCTTAACTGTAGCAGGTATAGTTGTGCACAGGTATTTCATGCAGTCATCATGCATCGCCTGTTTAACTCGGGTTTTCTGGATTGATGCCCCAAGATATCTTTCTTTCTTTAAGTTTACTATGCTTCATCTCCCGCACTCCACCAGCCATCAGCCACTCTCTCCCCCAGTCCCGTCGCCGGCTGTCCCTGGGGCTTATGCCTTCTAATCAAACTTGAAAATGCATCTAGCCTGTAACTGCTCATGTAAACTTGTACAACTGTTAACACATTTCTCATAACATATTCTGCATCGTACCTCCAGTACCTGGCTGCTATGAAGTACTGTTCCTAGGTACCTGCACTTCTGTATTGTTGTTGCTTGTTGTAAGCAGTTCTGTGTGTACACTGCTGTGTTGTACCTGTGCCTGCACATTCTACCTGATCGAATGAATGCAGTTTTTACACTGCTTGGGTCATTTTTCTATTAAAATTTTTTTTTTTTTTTTTTTTTTTTAATTCTTTGGTAACTGGGTAAGGCTCACTAGACACAGGTGCCTGTTTCCAGGTGTGACCCAGGAACACTTGGGAGGTTAAGTTTAAGTGACTTGCTCAGTGTCAGACAATATACAAGTGGAGGTTGTGAGAATCAAACCCAGGTCTGGTGGATGTACCAAGCTCGTTACTGTAACCACTAGGCTATACTGCCTATATTATCTGTTACCCAATGTTCTTACCTGATAACCAAAAACAAATACTGTACATAAATATATGTGCTTTGTCCTTTAAAAACATCTTATAAACTTAATTGTCAAAAACAGATGTACAATTACAATGGGATTTGAACCTGGCAATGACATATACACCACAGGTTGTGGTGGTGGCAGATGGGGGGATATTTCCGTCTCAACAATTTGTGCATTAACAGCTGAATCCTTTATTAAACACACTGAATACGCTCAAACATTACAATGAATAGCTACATCAATGAGAGAGGGGATAAAAAACGATAAACCATCGACCATGATTTAGAGAATGGAGTCCTAGGTGCAGTAGGCCACATCATCTCGCATTTCCCCAATTGCTTCACTAGCATGCTGGGTTCCAAGGTAGTGGCTAAACTTATTATACAATTTAATAAAGTACTTGATTTTCTACGAACATTAAGCCTGCGCTAAATGCTTTTCTGAGATTTGCAGAGCTAAAGACACAGATGTAAACAAAAAAAACCACAAGAGACGACCGTCATGTTCGAAACATCAAATGGAAAAGTGCAGATTCCCACTACAGAAAATCGGAGCACTGCAATTCAGTTTAAAATAAGACAATTAGTGAGGCCCAGTCCATCTGCTGTTAAGCCATCATACTGAGAACCTGTTCCACTAGTGTTCCATTATTCTCTTGTGGGACTGGTTCTCCAGCTAAAGTTGGCTTTTATCAGCAGGAGACTCCTATTGTAACATATTCAGTGCCCCCAAAGTGAGATTTGCCTCTAGCCCAGGATGGCCTCCAGGTTGTATTATGCTGATTTATTTCACTAATAAGATTGCAACATTATTGCAACATAACATACCCTGTCCAGCCCAGGATAGCCTCAAGGCTGTGCTATGTTGATTTATGTCACTTCTAAGATTGTGACGTTATCCCAACATAGCACACAGCCTGTCCATCCCAGGACGGTCTCCAGGTTGTGTTGCACTGGCTAAAGTGATTTTGTCAGATCATTGTGCTGACAAATTGACTCACCCCACTGGATAGGTAATGCTAGCGAAAGTCATCCTGTGCCAGTTTTAAAATGTAATGCAGCGCCTGTATTTACATATTAGAGATTGTACTTCGGCCCTGACAACACCAGAGACCGATTCCTTTACTTCCCCATTCATGAACCCACCCCCGCACTATGACGTCCTGAAAGGGAGAGTGCAGGGGCATGCCCCATTGAAGTGAATGGGGCATGATTTTGCGTGGCTTTTAAAAACACATAATGGCCAGTCTCAGGTTAATGAACACTGCTCAACTAACAATTGTTAAACCATGTAGTTGCATGCCCTAGGAGATTTTTAGCTATAAATCAATTTTTTTTTTGTCCAGAGGTTAAAAAGTAATTTCACTCATAAAGCCCAACTCGTAATTTTCTGATAAGAGCCAAGAGACCGTTGAGTGCTATAGCCCTGCCCCTAAAAACAGCACAATTATGATGCTACATAGGGAAGATGCAAGTGCTCTATGGAACTAGCAATGGAATTAAGGGAGGGGGCCGCCGAGATGGGGCCAACCCCCATACATGCATATATGTCTGCAAAGATAATTTTAGTACATTTAGCGCCCCAATTCCATTACTAGCTCCATAAAGCGCCTGCAGCCCTGTTCCTACTGACATCATAATTATGCTCTTTTAGGGGTGTGGCTGCAGCGCTCGGTGGTCGCTCGGCTCATATCAGGCAGTTATGAGCTGGGCTTTATAAATGAAATTACTTTTGAACCCTTGGATAAAAAAAACAAAATGATTTATGGCTAAAAGAAACCTCCTAGGGCAGGCAACTATATGGTATGAGCTGCCTGCCTGCATGTCAGCAGCTCTTTAATGTTACTTCAAAGACTGTGACGTTATCCCACCATAACGTACACCCTGTTGTGCCTTATTGTTTAAAGAGACTTACCAGCCTCAGGATGTGCACCTCATATATCGGTGCCTTACCGCGGCAAAACACTTTTGATCTATGTGGCACCAAAAATATTCCATTAGTTCAGATGCAAGAGCACTCATAAAATTGCCACCATCAGGTCACTCGTACTCCCCGGTCTTTAGAGCCACCCACGTGCTGCCCCACGCTCAGCCAAGTTATGACGTGATCCTAAGGAGAGCGTGGGGACGCGCACCATTATAGTCTATGGGGGGGCAGCTTTCACATTGTTTTTATATACTGTAATAGTCATTTGGTGAGTAGTCAAGGGCACCAGCTGACCAACAAGGCAGTTAGTCGACCAGTGCCCTTGATTAATCACCAAATGACCATTACTTGGCTAAGCACGTGGGCGGAACATAGGTGGCTCTAAAGACTGGGAAGAACGAGTGACCCGGTGGCGGCAATTTTATGAGGGCTCCTACATCTGAACGAATGTAATATATTTGGTGCCATGTAGATCAAAAGCATTTCGCAGAGGTAAGGCACCAATATATGAGGTGCTAAGAGCCCCAGACGCCACTGGGACAACTGTTAAAAATATAATGCACGGACACAGTTCTATCTGGATATTATATTGTTTTCTGTAATTCTCACTATTATTTTTTTTTATTACTAAGGATAGTTGCATGAAAAACAGGATCTCTGCCCCATCTGCTTGTCCATATCTGGTATCACAGTTCTGTTTATGACATCACAGTCTGTTGCTGTGGAGATAATTATGATGTCAGGTGTAAACATGCGGCCAGAGGAGATAAAGTCTAGGGGATGGTGATCCTGTTTTCATTGCAACTGTCCTCAGTAATACAAAATAAAGTGTGGAGGGAGGAATGATATAACATAAATTAAATATGTACAGAATCAACCTTTCAAATTTTTTTTTTACTTTCTTTTTATCCCTCCTAACCTGCCCTCATTGTTCCACTCCATCAGGCAGCTCATACAACTCATGCCTCAGACACTGAGACTGCCACTAGAGTGCCCCGGCAACTCCTTACCTTCTTCCACCTCAACAGAGCGCCTGCACAGTGGGGTCTGCCTGTGAATCTGTGGCTGGATGGCTTGGAGCGGTCATCATCTAGGACTGCCGAGGGTTGTTTTCCGTCTTTTTCTTGGGGTTCCCCCTTCCATCCCCCCCCCCGCCCGAGGAGGCTGGCTCGGGCAGGTTACATGCTTATGCACTACGCCTGCCAAGTGCCTAACAGCGCCCCAACTCAAGCGCCACGGGAGCCGCCAATGCCCCGGAAGTCTGTGCTCTCACCGACCCATAAAAACGTCGGATGCGTGAAGCACGCCTGGTAACCCACCCTGAAGGAGGGGAGCATCCATTGGGACGCTCAATCCTCCCCCCCACCGCCGACCCCTGGAGACCTGAGCTTGTACCCGAACCTGGGTCGCCGGCGTGGTGAGAGGTGTGGCGTCCAGCACCTCAACCCTCAGCGCCACCGGACCAGGCTAAACCTTTCATTTTTAAAGTCTGCCCAACATATCAGGGGCTCCTTAACTCTCTTCTAGTGTACATTTGGCTCCTTAAAGGTAATAACCTTTTTTAACACCTTTAGATGCCTTTTGGGTTTTCTTCTCAATATTCTGTTATGTTTAGATTTTTTGGGGGGAAAAATTCATAGTTCTTCTGCCTTTGAAACTACTCTGAATCCCCCTCTTCAAAATTTACTGCCCTCTCTTTTCATACTGCCTGAACATTCTATATCAGGAACACCATTCCTAGCCATCCAGATGGAATGGTGTTACTGATGCCATGGAAATGTCTTAGAAACTTGAAAAGAAAGAGCAGCAGCTGCTGAGGAGAGTGAACTCCATATGGATCTGAAGGCACTCCAAAGCTAGATTATTTATCAAAAATTGGACAAAACATATCAGAATACGTAACTGGCATAGAAAGGAAAACAGGAGGATGGTAAACTATGAAAAAAAAAATTTCCTATCACATTTAAAGAGTCTCTAAGGTACAGGAAAAACTCCAAGAAACCTAACGGTGTATCTAGACAATTCACCTTTATGATTCAGATGTTTCCACTTGTTCTTGGTATGTCTTAC
The DNA here is from genome assembly GCA_016271365.2 of Neoceratodus forsteri. Lineage (NCBI taxonomy): Eukaryota > Metazoa > Chordata > Ceratodontiformes > Ceratodontidae > Neoceratodus > Neoceratodus forsteri. The sequence goes on from JADMNL010000031.1 coordinate 123,439,457, forward strand.
AATACATGACCAAGTGTGTGTATTACATACCCCACCTAGCAGATTATAACCCAAACCCAGAATCCCTCTGTACCTGTGTCCTTTGAACGTGCAACCATTTTCCTTGTCTGTCTGGAAGGTCTTCATTCTTTGAACAGGCTGTAAACGGAAATGAAGGCTAAGTGAAAAAAACTCCAGGAGAGCAGCTATGTTTTGAAGACTAAGGAACCCAACTCAACTCTCTTTCTTGTTTGTTATTCCATTAGTTAATTTCTTGTTATAAATGTGAAGTAGGTTGTTGGTCTCATACTGGCCACATGCCAGTCAGGACAGCTGTCCAGGACTCATCCTGAAAGGCATGTGCACATTTCTTTCATTATTTTATTGCTCTGAACTGAGCTTATGGATGAAGGACTTTACTGTGGCAGCCCAGTTTCCCACAAAACCTTTCCAATCAAATACCACAAAAAAAAAACAAAATTAATTAAGAGTCAGAAAAGGGACCCTCTCACAGTGCCACATCCAGAAGGGACCCCCTCTCAGAGCCACATCCAGAAGGGACCCTCTCACAGAACCACATTCAGAAGGGACCCTCTCAGTGCCACATTCATAAGGGACCCTCTCACACCGCCACATTCAGAAGGGATCCTCTCACAGAGCCACATCCAGAAGAGATCCTCTCACACTGCTACATTTGGAAAGGACTCTCTCACAGAGCCACATCCAGAAGGGACCCTCTCTCAGAGCCACACCCAGAAGGGATCCTTTCACAGTGCCACATCCAGAAGGGACTCTCACAGTATCACATCAAGAAGGGACCCTCTCACAGTGCCACATTCCAAAGGGACCCTCTCACAGTGCCACATTCAAAAGGGACCCTCTCACAGTGCCACATTCAAAAGGGACCCTCTCACAGTGCCACATTCAAAAGGGACCCTCTCACAGTGCCACATTCAAAAGGGACCCTCTCACAGTGCTATATTTCATTTTTTGTCTACCATGCTAACACTAAAATTTTGTGGCACAGAGTTAGTCCAGATGTCCCCAGTGTCCCACAAGTTTCAGTTACATAACAGTTTAGAGTCAAAAGAAAAGTCATGTTAATAGTAGGTGTTCAAATACTGCAGAGAATGTTGAGGTATTCTGGGTGGCCTGGGTTCAAGTCCCAGCTGAGGAACTTCTTTCTCTCCTCTGTTTGTAAATGTCGAGGAAACCCTTGTGGCGCCTTTATATATATTTTGTTATTATATTTCTGGTATTAACTGTTCTCCTTCATATTTCATCCCTATTCTTTCAGTCTAACCAGCCCTCTGAGGTCCTGGGGTTCATGCAGTTAGCTGGATGGGCCAAGCAGTCCTTTTCTACCAACAGTATCTATTTCTATGTAAGCGTTGTCCATCTTCCCAACTAAGCTATAACGCACTGAACAGACACACCAACCCATCCAGTTGTTTTCCATTATCGCACACAAAGGGATCTGAACAATGCAGACCAGGCATAGTGGGCGTTCTCCCTGTTCTGTTAATGCATCAGGTCTGCACCAAACTGCCGTAAACCCTGCCAAGCAGTGGGGGCGTTGCCTGGTGTCAGCACCTCCGTCTACTCCCACCAATGTGCACCCTCATAACCCCTCTACTTTGGAGGCGGGACTAAGAGTTCCATGTGAGACAGCTCATCCCCCTTGGCCACCAGGGGGCAGTTCTGCTGTGAGGACAAGAGACCCTCGGGGTGGGGAGTGGGGAGAAGAGAGCATCTGATGGACAACTCCTCCAGTCTCTGCCGTTCCAGACTGTAACATGGGCTCAGCATTGAACCCTCAGTCCTAAGACTGAAAGAGGAGCACCTTAACTACTAGACCATACTGGTGTGGCCTATAGTATCTGTATTTAATGATACTCACCATTATTTCAAACTCCTACCCCCCCCCCAAAAAAAAAGATGTTTACAGCAGATTCACAGTGGGAATCATTATCTCTCTCCTGAAGATTGAGCAGAGAAATAAAGAGGGGCCTTTTTACTGAGAGAGTGGTGGACAACTGGAATGAGTGCCAAAGGAGGTGGCTGGCTGCAAAAGAGGATGAGACTGCTGGCCCGGTGGCACAGCGGGCAGTGGCATCCATGCCTCACCTGCCGCCAACCCAGGTTCGAAGACTGACTCAGTCTGTTGGGGGCTGGCCAGGGAAAGGAGGACTGAGTGTCCAAAGGACGTCTCTCCTCCTCTGGAAGGGAAGGTTGTGGGTTCTCGGCACTGGTCTGACCCCTGGCCAAGGCTTGGGGCAATCAGTGCACTCTTGGAGATGGAAGGACGGCGGCTGTAGACACCTCAGACACGGTGGCATGCATAGTGTCTGTGACAGCACTGCAGGTCCTTCCCTCCCTCCCTATAGAAAAAGGAAAATGGTCGGATGCAGCATGGATGAAGCTGACCTCTTCCCGAGCTCTGCGCTGGACTACGGGACACTCTCCCCACACTGGATCCATCCATCGGCGGGTGGCGCCTGCCATCAGACCCCCACCACAGTGGGGGCTAAGCCGTGGGGAAGCTAGGGTTGAGGTCTTCACTGGATCAGTCTCTCTGGCAGCGTGGCGTCCTCAATGACCTCGCTATGGGGTAGGTAAGCTGTGGAGGAAGCTTGGGTGGAGGTAAGTCCATGTGTGTGCCAGTTACAGGGCTGGGGATGACTGAAGGGTTGGGCTACATCACCATGAAGAAGGATAAACAGATTAACAGGGAAAATAAAAACAGAGAATGGGACAGAGTGAAGGAGAAAGTTACATGTAGGAGGGTTGTGGGAAGGTGTTAGTGAGTAGGAAGAGGGGAGGAAGGGGTAAGTGGCGGGTCTCTCAAACACAGGGGGTCCTGCACTCAGGAGCAGACTTGATAGACCACAAGGCCTACATCAGCTGGCTTTTTCATGTGTTCACAAGGAACTGGGAAAAAGACATTCTACAAGACAGAATAAAAAGGCTCATCTTAAACATAGAAACATGGAATCTGATGGCATATAAGGACCACTTGGCCCATCCAGCCTACCCATTTCTCCCTACCTACACTATTGCATCAAACCGTGCCCGAGCTACAGCTTCCCCCCCCCTTCCACCATGATTCCTTTGTGCTTGTCGCATGCCTTCTTGAACCCCACCACTGTTTTCCCCCCACCACCACCTCCGCTGGAAGACTGCTTCAGGCATCCACCAATCTTTTTGTGAAGAAGTACTTTGTCACATCTCTCCTGAATCTACCCCCTCCTCCAGCTTCATAGCACATCCCCTTGTTCCTGAGCACCTTTTCTTCTGAAAAATACTCCCCTCCTGTACCTTTATTGCCCCGAGAGGTATTTAGATATCTCTATCATATCTCCCCTCTCCCTCCTCTGTCCCAGGTTGTACATATTGAGGTCTTTTAGTCTCTTAAATACAATAAAGACAGTACAGGGTCGAAAGTGACACCAGCCCACTAGCCAAACGCTGGTAGACTTTTGTATCGGGCTAGTAAGATTTTCCTTCAACTAGCTGTGCAGTCTTGTACTGGAGAAGGTAACATTCCAGTAAGTACACCAGCTGGGCCAGTGGAAAAGTCTGTGGCGCTAGTGGATTTTCCCAGTCACTAGCCCTGTTGGCTAGTGGCTGCAAAACTTAACTCTGACCCCTGTAGTATCAAGCACAGGGCCACCCGGTGGCCCAGCAGTAGCACATCACAGTCCTGCACCGGCGACCTGGGTTTGGGAGCAAACGCATGAGCTGGATTGTACAGCTGAGGGATGGGGTAGCCCTGCCACTCAGCACTACTCCCAACCGAGGAGGGATGGTGCTGTGGTTCTGCCGCTGCAACGACCCCTGCAGTGGGCTGCACAGCTCACCTCCACTGCAGAGGCATAACTGCATGGCTGTGAGGCCTGACAGGGTACCACTCGACATCAGGGAGGTGGGAGGGCTTGGGGACAAGAGAGAAATCACAAGAAAAACCTACATCTCCTGGATGCCTGTAGAACGGACACTGGTACTCTCAGCCCCCCACCCCGTGGGGATCCGCCCTGGTTCCAACAGTGGGGGAGCAGAAGATGGGGCTGGGTGGTCGCTGGTACAAAACGGCTTGACAAAAGGTGGAGGCAGTGGTCTGGAGAGCAGAATGCTCTATAGAAAAGAAAATGGTATCAGTACAAAACTTGCAGCAGGACACAAACTACTGCCTTAATGTGGACCTTTGTTTATTGCACTTCATCTTAAAAAAACTACAAAATTGGTCCCACCACCACTGAAACTCCCTCATGGATGAGGAAACCTGTTCCTACAGCCACCCTGCTTACAAAAAGTGCACTAATACTATACGACAGCTCTTTGCTAAAGTCATTAATTATGTATTACTGAAAAGGAGGTGGCAACAGTGTCTGTTAAAAGTGAATATCTGATGGGTCCTGATCAGTACAGCATCTGATCAGCACTACCCATTCTCTGACAATGCTGCAAACAGGCTTTGCCAGTGGCAGAGAAGTCACAGACATCACACACACACACACACACACACACACACACACACACACACACACACGCGTACAATGAGGTGCACTCAGTATGACTAAGTAAGCAAAGGAACTGGCCTTCTCCGTTCTCCAAAACTACCTATTGATTTCATGACGAAATGTGTCACGGTTCATGAATACAAAATGCAATGATCTTTTGTTTTTGAAAAATGAGACTGGCTCGTGAAGCTGGAGCTGAACGGCAGTCACAGATATTAATGACTTCACTCCAATGTTTACTGAACACCCACAGCCTGCTGCAATGACATTCAGAGCTGCCTCGTAATCGTTTAAACTCCCAATACTGCTCGACTTCATTCAATAAATGCTGGCGGCAGATAAAAGTTCACAGTCTGATGCAAATTCCACCCTCGGCACCGTGTGTGGGTGTTTTTTTCAAAAGCTGCCAAAGATGGCTGAGCTCCAGATGGGAGGAAGCTTGCATCAATGTCACAGAACAGCACAGTTACACAAGAACTTACCATAACAGTAGATCTTCGAGAGAAGCTCTTGCAGCAGATAACACAATTAGGACTGACGCCACCTGGCGGTGGTTCCTGGCATTTTTTTCTTCCAGCAGTACCAACATGGGAGCGCTTCCCCTTCCCCGACGTCGGCTCCACCCAGACGTCACCCTATATAAGGGAGGAGTTCCTCATGTGCTCCAGTTTTTGCACGCCCCCGTCAGGCAGAGAGATGGTAACAGGCAACAGTCAGAAGGATGAACCAAAAATTATTCCCTCACAATGGAGGAAAGGCCAGCCTGGAAAAGGCCTGATCCCTGGGGGAAGGATGGCGGGAAATACACCTGCTGCAAGAGCTTCTCTCGAAGATCTACTGTTATGGTAAGTTCTTACTTAACTGTACTATCTTACTTCGAGAGGAAGCTCTTGCAGCAGGTAACACAATTAGGACTTATTCCCAAGCGGTTTAAACTTATAACAACCCGTGGGTAGGGGAACAGTATGAAAAGGAACAGTAGGAACAGAGAGGGTCCCTCCGGAAACCGGGCCCTGCAAAACTGCGAGGCGAAAACCTGCTCTGCCTCTGGACATGATGTCAAGGCTGTAATGCCGGCCGAAGGTATGAACAAAACTCCAGGCAGCGGCAGCACAAATATCAGCTGCAGGTACCCACTTCAGCGCCACAAAGGAAGCAGCGACAGCTCTGGTAGAGTGAGCTCTAACCTACCCTGGGGTAGACCTGTTATGTTTTTGATAACAGAAAGTAATGCAATGAACCAGCCGGTGCGACAGCATCTGTTTGGTGACTGTCCGACCTAAGGACCTTTGAGCAAGGGATACAAAGAGCTGATCAGATTTCTTGTCCCCTTTGGTCCTGGCCAGGTAACATCGGAGAGCCCTATGGATGTCCAAGGAGTGAAGCAGGGCTTCCCCCCTATTAGAATGCTCTGGGTAGTACACCAGAAGCTGAACGGATTGGTTCAGGGTGAGCTCCGAAACCACCCTCAGTAGACACTTCGGGTTAGTGTGAAGATCAGCCCTATTCTTATGAAAAACAAGGTAGTGTTCTTTACACATGAGGGCTTGAAGCTCTGAAATGTGCCTCGCCAAAGTAATGGCTACCAAAAGCAGAGTTTTCCAGGACAGGAAACGGAGCTCAGCCTCCACAGCTGGTTCGGGGCATAAGCTTCTCCAGGACGAAAAGGAGATCCCAAAGGGGTATAGGATCCCGGATGGGAGGTCTGATATGCAGAATACCTCGTAGGAATGCTTTAGAAACCTCCATTTGAACCACTGTCTTATCCAAAAACTGGCAAGTGATAAGCGGAGGTGGCGGCCAGGTGTACTTTGATGGAGGAATAACTGAGACCTGACTCAGAGAGGAAGAGCAGGTATTCTAAAATGGAGTTACCTGGACAGACCAGTGGGTCCACCCTCTTAGCTGTGGCCCAGATAAAGAAATGTTTCCACTTCATGCCGTAAGTGGCCCTGGTGGCAGGCTTACGCTCCTCAACCAGAACTTGCACTACCTGATCGGACACACCAAATCTGGCTTTGGCTAGGTCCTGAGGAGCCAGGCATGCAGGTGAAGACAGCGCAGATTCAGATGGACCAGGGATCCTCTGTCCTGTGACAGAAGATGAGAACAGAGTGGAAGAGGCAGCGGAGGCTCTGCCGCTAAGCGCTGAAGCAAAGGAAACCAAATCTGACGAGGCCATAGCAGTGCGACCAGAATGAGGGTGGAGGGTTCTGACTGCGACTAGAGGAGAACCTTCTGCAAGAGCGGGAAGGGAGGAAACGCGTAAAGAAACCTCCCTTTCCAGGAAAGGGACAACGTGCCTTGCCAAAAAAGCTCCAGGCTCTGGACCTAGCGAGCAGAAAATGGTCAGTTTTTGCGTTGAATTGTGACGCGAAGAGATACAGCTCTGATGTCCCCCACCGGCAGATGATGTGATCTGCGACTTCTTGAAGCAGCTCCCATTCATGAGCCTGTGACTTTGTCCTGCTGAGCGCATCGGCCAACACGTTTTGTTCCCCTGGAACGTGTACCGTCGTTAACATGAGCAGATGCTCCAGAACCCAATCCCATACCTGCATGGCTTCCTGGCAGAGGGGATAAGAGTGTGTGCCACCCTGTTTGTTGATGTAGAACATCACTGAAGTGTTGTCCGTCTGGACCAACAGGTGGCCCAGCACTAGGACTGAGACCAGGGCATAAAGGACCACTCTCAGCTCTAGAACATGGATATGCAGATCTTCCTCTATTGTGGACCAGGAGCCCTGAGTGCGATGTGTCCCCAAGTGGGCACCCAATCCCAGGACGACACATCCGTGGTCAGAAACTGGGTCAGTGCCCTTGTGTGGAAGGGGATACCCACCAGCAAATTTTGTGATGACATCCACCAGCATAATTCCCAGTGGATTGGCTCCGAGATCCGGATCGAGGCATCCAAGCAGTCTAGCGTTTGATCCCACTGAACGGTTCTCGTGCGTAGTCACGCCAGAGAGACCGAAACTATGGTGGCTGCCATATGCCCTAACAGCCTGAGGAGGAGTCTTGTAGGGACTCTTGAGGCTGAAGAGATCTGGTACACCAGGACCTGAATCCGACCTGCTCTGTCAGAGGGAAGAAACACTTTCCTGAGAGTGGCACCCAGAAGAGCTCCAATGAGCTGGAGGTTCTGGGATGGGAGAAGATGAGACTTGTCCCTGTTGACAGTGATCCCGAGGAGCTGAAACAGTGAAATGGAGTCCCTGATGGTTTCCAACAGGCGGGACCTGGAAGGAACCAGGAGGAGCCAGTCGTCCAGATAAGGAAACACAAAGTGGCCCCGTCTCCACAGTGCTGTGGCAACCATTGCCAGGCACTTGGTGAAGACCCTGGGGGAAGAAGAGAGACCAAAGGGAAGGACTCGGAACTGATAGTCCTCATCTTCGAACCTGAACTTCAGAAATCTTCGATGACCCCTGGAGATAGGGATATGCAAGTAGGTGTCCTGCATGTCCAGGGACACCAGCCAGTCTCCTGCCAAGATGAGGGGCAGGAGAGTGGGGAAGGAGACCATCCTGAATCTCTGATAGGAGACCCAATGGTTCAGACCGCTGAGGTCCAGAATGGGCCTGAGGTCTCCCAACTTCTTCAGAACTAGGAAGAAGTGGGAGAAGAACCCTCTCTCTCGCTCGGCCGGGGGTATCGGCTTGATGGCAGTTTTGTCCAAAAGGCATATCATCTCCCTTTTGACCAGTGCTCGGTGTTCCCTGGGATAACAGGATGGGGGCGGTGGTCTGTCCGGTGTAATGGTGTCGAACTCGATGGAGTACCCGAACTCCACGAGCTTGACGACCCACTGGTCAGAGGTCACTAGACTCCACGCATCTGTGTAGAGGGAAAAGCGGCCTCTGACTAGCTCCCCTGGCAAGGTGTCTAGGGGAGGAGGGTGGCCTGGATAGTGAGGCAGGGGAAGGGAGCGTGGCAGTGGTTGCCTTGGCCTGTCTAGAGGAGGAGGCAGAGGAACCTCTAGCTCCGCCACTGCGAGTGAAGCTGCCTTGCTGTGAGTGGGGCTGGAAGCGAGACTGCAGAGTCTGATGTCCCCCATGGCCACGAAAACGAGACTTACGAGAATGCCCGTTTCAGGCGGTACATGAACTGCACGGTTCGGATGGCCTTGCAAGAGTCCTGCAGCCTGGTGATGATCTTCTCCGTGTCCTCGCCAAAAAGCAAGGAGCCCTTGAAAGGAGCACCCAGAATATTTGCCTGAACATCTGGATCGAACCGAGACCCAAAGCCAAGCATGGTGTCTGAGGCAAATACCAGTGGCAGCCGCCCTGGAAGAGGTGTCCGCAGTCGTAGGCCAACCTCAGAACATGGGTACCCATGTCGGAGCTGGTCTGAAGCAGTTTCACAAACTCTGCCCGCTGAGGGCAATCGGGCATGCTTTGCACAATGTCCAATCCTTGTTCCCAAAGGGCGTTTTGGAATTGGACCACGTGTGTCAGGAAGTTGAGACTCCTGATACTGCAGGTGGCAGCAGAGTACACCTTGAGCCCCATGGAATCCAGCTGCTTCGACTCTCTGTCAGGCTGATGGGTGCTCAGGTGTTTGGGCCTCTGTGAACTGTTGTGAGCTGCCGAAATCACCACCGAGTCCGCTGCGGGTGGTTTGGCCAAGAAGGGGTGGTCCTTAGGGGCCAGGTAGAGCTGATGAGCCTTCTTGGGCACGGCAGAGGAGGAGCAAAGGTGCTTTCAGGTCACGAACATGAAATCCTCAATGTCGACCATGGGAGGGATGACCACCGACTTAGGGTCTTTTTGGCGGAGGTACTTAGCCAACCGCAGTCGTTCGGGGTCCAGGGCCTCAGTAACCCAGCCCATGTTGGCCTGGATGTGCCTCATCACCTCCAGAAAGCTAGGGTCATCCGGAGGAGATTTTGGTGTTCCTCCATGTCCCCGAAATCCGGATCGACGTGTCGGAGTCCACATAAGAGTCCGAGTTCGAAAAGGATGGGGACCTATGCCATTTCTTCTTGCGCCTCTTGTCCGGAGAGGTAGAGCTGGAGGAACTGCTGGACCTGGTCCTCCTGCATCTCTTTCCCTTATGTTTCTTAGGTGCGGGCTCCTTCCCTGCCTCTTGATCAGAAGGCTCCGAGGCATCCGGCACTGAAACTGGAGTGGGCATGGGAAGAGGTGCCCCCACTGGGAGATCACGTTTCACCGTGTCCCACCAGTGGGAGAAGAGCTCCTTAACCCGAGAAAGGTTCAATTTAGAAGAACCAGGTGCAGGGGATCGGAGGAGCACCAGAGCCTGTACCGGTGGCATCGGTCTCATCTTCGAGGGGTACAAGTGTCAGGTGCGAACCCTTGTCGCCAGTGTTGACGGGCACCAGCGCTAAGGGGTGGCATCGGAGGGGCATCAGCTGCTCCATCGTCAGGCTCAAACTGTGGCAATGGGGTCTCAGAACTGACATCAGGAGGAGCCAGGGTGGCCAGCGTCAGGAGGACTTTGACTGGCAGCGGGATGGCCTTTGCTGGAGTGGTGGCCGGAGGGGCCGCGGGTGGATGTCGGTCCGGCGTCCGCTTGTCCTTAGAGCCAGACGAGCATCCATCAGGGACATGAACCCTGGGATGATCTGACTTTGCTTTGAAAACTTTTCGACTGAGCGCCGGTCAGCTGCTGAAGGTGGGTGCCGGTCAGAATTTTTAGATTTCGGCAGCAAGGACGAGGCCCAGCCGCCTGAAGACCCGGAGGCATTGCTCAACTCCCGGGAGTCGACCTTGGAAGAGGAGGCCGAGCGGGAGGAGGGCTTACCTGCGCCCGGCGAGAGAGCCTTCTCGGTGGGCAGATGCACCTTCAGAGGTTGGAGGGTGGTCCCTGAAGACTTGGCCGTGGACGAGTTGAGGGTTGGGATGTGGGAATCATGCCCCGGCGACCCGGACTTCCAGCCCGAAGACCTGGGCCTAGAGTGAGACCTCTCTTTCTCCTGATGCTCACTGTGCTTGTGGGCGGTTGGATCCCCCCCCCAGGATGAGGCGCATTCCACTGCGGCCAATTTCGACTCTGCTAAAAAGGCGGAAAGAGACTTCTGATGCCTGATATGCGTTCGGGAGTTGAAGGCCTGACAATGGGGGCAGGTGTCGTGGTCGGGCCCAAGGCAGAAGAGACACGCTGAACGGCCGTCCTTCGGGGGTATCCGTCACCCACAGGAGCACTTGTTGATGTGCCCCTTGGAAGAAGATGACATAGATGTGCGAAAATTATGAATAAAATCGGTGGAGAAGGAAGGAGAGTGATCAGTACTGCAAGCGGTAACCAAAGGCGAACTAACCCTGACCGTGCGGCAGGAAAGAACTAGAGCACGAGGGAACGCCTCCCTTATACAGGGTGATGTCGGGGGTGGAGCTGATGTCAGCATACGAAGACATACGAAGAAAGACTAAAGGAGCTTAATATGTATACCCTTGAGGAAAGAAGGGAGAGAGGGGACATAACAACTTTCAAGTACCTCAAGGGAATCAACAAAGTCCAAGAGGGTAGCATCTTTCAGAAAAAGAGATGTGCAAGAACAAGGGGGCACAATTTGAAGATAGAGGGGGGACGGCTCAGAGGTAATGTGAGGAAGTATTTTTTCACAGAGAGGGTTGTGGACGCATGGAACAGCCTCCCTGAGGAGGTCGTGGAGTCAAGAACAGTGGGGGAATTCAAGAATGCATGGGACAGGCATAAGGCAGTCCTAGTGGGGGGTAGGAGGAAGTAAGCTGTTCGTTAACTAGGATCTGCACCTTATCTGTTAGGTAGGAAAATGGGCAGACTAGGTGGGCCAAGCGGTCCTTATCTGCTGTCAAATTCTATGTTTCTAGCAGGGGGCATTCCCACATCGGTACTGCTGGAAGAATAAATGCTGGGAACCGCCGCCAGGTGGCGTCAGTCCTAATTGTGTTACCTGCTGCAAGAGCTTCCTCTCGAAGTAAGATCATAAATAATGATGGCAGAAAAAGACCAATGGTCCATCGAGTCTGCCTGTGGTTCCCTACCTAACTGTGGGATCTAATGTCCATCAAGGGTCCTGGCCCTCCACCCACCCCCACCCCATTCTCTTCCCAGTTTCCGTCATCCCAAGTAATCACTATATCTTGACTCTGTCCCAACTATGCTTGAAACCATTAATGGTTTTAGTGCTCACCACCTCGGCTGGTAGACTGTTTCACGGCTCCACCACCGTTTTTGTGAAATAAAACTTTCTTATGTCCCTCCGAACCTTCCTCCTGTCAGTTTCCACTAATGCCCTTGTGACTTTGAGCTGGTACTCATGCTAAATAATTCCTCGTAGTTCACCCTGTTTATTCCTTTCAGGAAACTTGAAAGTCTCAATCATATCCCCCACTCCCTTCTGGTCTCCAGTGAGTACATGTTTAGTGCCTTGAGGTGCCCCTTGTCAGACCTGTCCAGCTGGCTCTGAATCATTTTTGCCACCCTACGCTGCACCGTCTCCAGCCTGTCCTTATCTTTCCTGAGATGACGACTCTAGAACTAGGCACAGTACTCCAGGTGTGGCCTCACCAAAGATCTATAAAGGAGTATTACCTACTTTCTTCTGCTGTCAATACCCCTCCCAATACAGCTGTACTATTATTTTCATTATTAGTATTACAATCCCTCCCCCTTCTCCCCCCCCAAACTGATTTCCTTCCCCCATCTGATTGTTGGGGCCAGCCTACAGTGTAGCTTCATTCACAGTAGACCACAAGGCTGCTCGGTGATCATCTGGCAAGGGAGAATGCAGACCACCCCCACCTCCCAGGAGCTGAGCACTTCACCTCTGCAACATGCCCAGACCCCAGCTGGTGTCAGGAATCTAGAGCTCAAATGGAAACCTCAGTGAATCCAACTGGCACCTCATCACAGGGCCAACCCTATATTGCAGCTTCCCCATGGCCAATAGATGCCAATGTGGGCAACATAGTGCCAGGGAGAAAAGAAGGAGTGGCAGGGCTTGGGTTCATGCATTTTCTAGCCACAACACACGAACTGGTTAAAACCGAGCTTCGGGTTTTCCATTGTGCTAATCCTCCACAGACATGAACTGGAAGACAGGAGACACAGTCGAAGTTGAAAAACGCGACAATTGTTGAAACTTCACTAGCGTTATAAGCGTCTGATATATAGATGGATCCTCTAAATGCACACAGAGTGCGAAGGACGAGTTCTGTCCCTTCCAGTAGAAAGAAAGCTCTCCATTGAGGGGTGGGGCTAAGCTTTAAGATGTCTGGTGCCTCAGCTGTATCCAGCAAAACTGCCAGAGTATGAATAGTGACCTGTATCCACAGTGTTAGAATTACATTTTTGGCAATGTTCATAGGTTCATAGGATTTATACAAGTTCAGTAGGTATCTCTACCTTTTATGAACTCGCCACCCAAATCATGGGTGGAAACTATATTTCAGATGTCCCATATAATTATCTAGATTAATTTTAAATGATGTCATTGTATTACTAAGTACCACATTTACTGGGAGTTTATTCCATGTATGTATTACCCTTTGAGTGTACCAATTGTTTCTTTTAACAGTGTTGTTGTTTGTACCTGTAAGTTTAAGTATATGCGATCTGGTATTTATAGTAGTCTTTTTTTTTTTTTTTTGTAATCCTATTGTCTCCAACATATCATCATTCTGAAAAGCTTTATATGTCAGGCATAGATCTCCTCGAAGCCTCCTGTTATGAGATTTGTGTCCAGTCGATACCCATGGTGCCACAATGATTTTATTAGTTGGAAAGGGGAAAATCTAAGGCCTGAAAGGAAATTAAGCAAAAATACACAACAGGGTGTGCGTTGTTGTGGGTTTTACCATGTCTTCTGTAGTGTGTCACCAGGCACAGCCAAGTGTCTTTAACGATTCAAGAAGTGGGTAAATCCCATCACTACACACAACCTGAAGGCATTAAGATGACCCTGCCCATTCTCTACCTTTTACCTATTCTGGCCTCCCTTTTGGCTGCCTACTCTTTCACCCCAATTTCTACCCTATTCCTTAATACCTCCTTATTTTTTATCATTTAAGTATGAGCTCTTACTCAGCAGAGACTATATGGGATTGTTGTCTCTTCTCATTTCAGTAAAGCTTATCATTATGTACCTTTGCATGTTAATTATGTTGACCGGTATGTATAAGCCCATATTGACCGGCACCTTCACAATGTTTTTTTTTTGCACCGTTGTCCACCGTAATTGTAATCTTATGAAGTGTACTGTATTGTATTTATGCCCAGGACCACCTTGAAAATGAGCTTGCTCAATGGTGTTTATGCCTGGTTAAATAAAGTGATTGATTGATTACTGCGATTATAAAAGGAATCTGTATAGAAACAAAATGAATGACATTCAAAGAAAGTAAACATTTGATCAATGGGGTCTTTCTGGGTTGCCGGTTGCAGGACTTAAGTAATGTGACATGTTCTGACTAATGAGGTTACAGGATTTTCGTAACCCATTTTATAAACAAGCAATAAAAACATGAGAGGGTTTGTGATTATGAATCAATAATAACATCATGCCTCTCGAGGGTGTTGCTAGGCACGAGGCCTTGCACAGAGTGCCTTTAAACACCTAAGAGAGAAGTGTGATTACTGATACATAATCACACGTCCTTCAAGTGTTTTATTGCACCTATATAAGAAGAATCCCAGCAAGGGATTGTTTCTTCCAAATGTTATAAAGTAATAAGATATACAAAATCACACATACTCCCATAATGCAAAGCATCATGGGCTGTATATGCAAATCAGCACAAAATATTATGCTGGTTCAACTTTAAGCAGAAATGTATAGTGCCAAAAGGCCTCGCACACAGCCTGCAAATGGTGCCAACAGAAGACACAGACACGTGTTTCGTCCTACCAGGACGCATCAGTGTGCCTCATCTGAATGACACCCCAGTGGAATGGACCAGCTACCCTAAGTTGGTCTATCTGGGTTGGGTTGTGGTGAGCCTAATAAAAACAGAAAACAAGCTAAAACACAAAGAACCTCAGCACGCACGCACTGAGGCAAGGGTTACCCCAAAGGGCATCGGCCAGGAAGCCAAGTTTCAAAGAAATAATGCAGAGCATCATGGGCTGTATATGCAAGTCACCTCAAAATATTATGCTGGTTCAACTTTAAGCAGAAATGCTTGGTGCCGAAAAGGCTTCTCACACAGTCTGCAAAGGGTGCCAACAGAAGACACATACACGTGTTTCGTCCCACCAGAACTCATCAGTGTGCCTCCTCTGTATGACACCCCAATGGAATGCACCAACTACCCTAAGTTGGTCTATCTGGGTTGGGTTGTGATGAGCCCAATAAAAACAAACACTAAGCTAAAAGATAAAGAACCTCAGCACGCAAGCACTGAGGCAAGGGTTACCCCAAAGGGCATCGGCCGGGAAGCAAAGTTTCAAAGAAATACAAAATTACACATACTCCCATAATGCAAAGCATCATGGGATATATATGCAAATCGCCAAAAAATAGTATGCTGGTTCAACTTGGTGCCGAAAGGCCTCTCACACAGTCTGCAAATGGTGCTAACAGAAAACACAGACACGTGTTTCGTCCTACCAGGACTCATCAGTGTGCCTCATCTGTGTGACACCCCAGTGGAATGAACCAGCTACCCTAAGTTGGTCTATCTGGGTTGGGTTGTGGTGAGCCCAATAAATACTAAAAACAAGCTAAAACACAAAGAACCCCGGCATACAAGCACCAAGGCAAGGGTTACCCGGAGTAATAAGATGTTTGTGTGGGGAGCAATTAGTGAAATAAAATTAGAGAACATCCCTCTTCCTAACCACATGGCTGTCGCAGGTCCCCCATCTCCCAGGCACATCTGACTCCCAACAGTTCAGCTGGAGTAAGGATGGGGCTCACTGTTTCTTTTTTTAACTTATGACTATATTCACAACTGGCTCGACTGCAATTTGTAACAGTTCAGATTCTCGCTGACAGCGACAGCTCTGCATTCAGCAGAGGAACGGCTGTGCTGAGCAGTGATCTTATTTATTTACTGAAATTTCAGATAACACCTTTGAGAACAAGCTCATTTCATAGGTTCCACGTGAGACGAACAATACATATTGGAAAAGTATGAGACGGAGAACAAACAAAACGAGGAATTATACAAAACATTACAACAGTATATAACTAGAGATATTCCAATACATGATGCCACTTGTCTTGTGCCTGGTTATAGCATTCTAAGGAAAGACCGTATTGGGTCAAAGGGGGGGCCGGGGTTGCGATTATGTACAAAAATCATCTATCCCTGAACATCCTACCCTGCACTGATTCCCTAACACCTTGTGAAACTCTGCACGCTACCCTGGCACTGGGTTCAAAACTGCTGCACATCATTTGTGTCTACAATCCACCTACAAGCGGGATGAGTGGTCTCCAGAATTTGCTACAATATGTCTCCCAGAATGTAAACTCAAATGAGGCTCTACTCCTTGGGGACCTGAACCTTAACTGACTGGGTCCACAGCACAGCATCCTTGAATCTCTAATACAGAAGCACAATCTACACCAAACTATCACAGGCTTTACCAGAACTACTACTCAGCACTCAGGGTCCCTACTTGACTGGATCCTCACCACCAGACCTGATCATGTACTAGATGCCACAGTGCTTGCTGACTCAATCACTGATCATTCCCCACACTTTGTCGATGGCGATTCTGTCCACCTCCTCCTCCACCACCACGTCTGATTAGGTTTTCAAACTATGCTGCCTGGACAAACAAGCCTTCCTATTTGACCTCTCTTGTGTTGACTGGTCTAACATTTATACCGCAACCAATGTTGATACTGCCCTCAATTCATTTCTGACTGAATTTGGCAACATCCAAAAAGCACCTCCCTACAGTCAAAGGAGGGTAAAGGGCCAGCATTCGAGGTGGCTGAAAAAGACCTGCTTCAAAAGTTAAAAGTTAGAGACAATCAATGGAAAAGTACAAACAAACTGGACTGCAGTCAGATCTCATTCTGTATAAACAATACAGAAATGACTGTAAAAGATGCATCAGGCGGGCTAAAAGTAAATACTGCCAAAACCTGCTGATTAATTCTTCCAATGACCTCACAAGTTTTGGGGTCACATTAAGTCCTTCTTGGGTTCTGCTAAAGATGTCACTCCCTCAGATATGGTCCTACATGGTGTACACTGTAATGATTCTACTACCATTGCAAATGCTTTAAACCAACAATTTTCTGACTTATCTGCCTCACGCAGCTTCCCTCCCATCACAATCCTCTGCTTCACAGTTTAACCCCACAGCATCTGAAGGACCCCAAACTTAACCAACCCCTTCTATTTCAGGGAAGTGTCTAGGCATCAGGTCCTAAAACTGCTCAGGTCACTCTCTGAAAACACCAGTACTGGCTCAGATGGCCTAGAACCAAGACTACTAAAAATGGCTTCTTACTACATCTCTGGCCCCCTGGCACACATCTTCACCCTATCTCTCTCCAATGGCATTGTCCCTGAAGTCTGGAAGGCAGCCAGAGTCACTCCTGTATTTAAGAAAGGCAGTAAAAATGACATATCAAATTACCGGCCTATTGCTATTTTGTCTGTTCTGAATAAAATCCTGGAAAAGTAGTATCCATGCAAATCACTGAATACCTTGAAATTCAATTTACTAAGCTCAGCATAACATGGTTTTAGAAAGCATCACAGCACCATGACAGCACTTGTAAAATTCACTTCAGATATCGTTACCAATATGGATAGAGGAAAGTTAACAGGGCAGTCTTCATTGACCTAACAAAAGCTTTCGATCTGGTTGACCATTCTCTGCTACTATCCGCCCTCAATACCTTGGGCTTCTCTCCCCAGTCACTACCTGGTTCAAAGCTACCTCTCCAACAGAACACAAGCTGTTAAGTTTAATTCATCCATGTCAGACAGTGCTGTTATCAACATTAGGGTCCCTCAGGGGTCTATACTTGGCCCTCTTCTATTCTCATTATTCGTCAAACTTCCTGAGCTGGTCACCACAGGTCACTCACTTCTTTATGCGGATGACCTGGTAATTTATTATCACTCTGATAAGGTCCTGGATCTAAATGCTGCCCTCACTGCAGATTTTCGTGCTGTACAACACTGGTTGAACTCTCAACGCCTGGTTTTAAATACAAATAAAACAAAAGTTATGATGTTTGGCTCCAATCACAAGCTTAGATCCTGTCCTCTGAACATCTCTGTCTCTGATATCGATGGGGACCCTATAGAAACTGTCACTTCCTTTCGTTACCTTGGCATCCACCTGGATCAAACCTTGGACCTGAAAGCACATATACAGGAAACCTGCAAGTCAATTAACTGCAAATTGGGGGCTGCCTATAGAACCAAATACCTGCTCACCCCTGCTGCTAAATTGGCGATAGCCAGAGGCATTCTATTGCCAACCCTTACATATGGGTGTCCCATCCTGTCCTTGGCCACCAAATCTTCACTGCAACTATGGGATACTACCTTCAATAATGTGTGCAGGTATGCAACCAAAGCACCTCGGCTGCAGCATCATTGTCTCTTATATCAGGACCTTGGTTGGCTCTCTCCTTCCTCTACCAGGCAGTACTACTTGTACAATTTAGTTGATTCCATCCTAAGGACGTCCAAGCCTGCTATCCTGTCTGATCTCCTCAGGCGGCCATTCCCACAAGGAATCTTAGATCGGCTGATCAGACCTTACTATCCATCCCTTTTGTCGGACTAAAAGGGCATGGGCTCCTTCCATCATGCTGCCCCCACCTATGGAACCTACTACCTCAGGATCTAAGAGATGTCTCCACTCATGTGACTTTTAAGAGCAAACTCAGGACTTTCCTCACTACTATGGACAAATGTGTTTGCTTTGACCCTACCTGATCCGCTGCATTTGTACTGTTTCTTCATTGCTAGCACTTTTGCCTGTCCAAATGGGTGTTCTATACTGTGCCTTGTAATTAATGTTTTATTTTGTGCCTTATAATTAATGTTGCCTTAACCTGTTTCTTTATAAGCTAATGTTAGCTGTTGACAATTGTAAGTACATTCTACTCCATGACATTCTTATCTTCTTCACAGCCTCTCCTCACTTAACCCCACTGCTCTCTTCCCCTCTTCTGTTATATCCTCTTCCCCTTTTGCCTCCCCACCAAACTCACCTTACCTGTTCCTACCTCATCCATGCCCTCCTTAGTCCCCACCCTCCTGGCTGTGCTAGTCACCTCTCCACCTACTACGCCTACTCCCACCGTCTACGACCCCCCTCCCCTGCCCTGCCGTCTCTTGGTTCCACTGGCTCAGCTTGACTTTGACCTTTTGCCGCTATTGCCGAAACTCCTCCGCCTCTATCCCCCTCTCACCGGCATCCTCACTCTCGCCCTGCCGTCTATTGGTTCCACCAGACCGGCTGTATTTTCCTACCTCTGTTGCCATCTACTGCCGCTCCCCCCACCACCCTCTCTTCGCCTGCAGTCTTTCGGCTCCATAGGCCCGGCCGCAGGTTGGTACCTCACCCCGCTGTTGCCGTATCTGACGGCACCTCCTTTCCACTTAATCTCTCCCTCCCATCCTTTCGCCAGTTTTCCCTTCCTTGTGTCTTTTCTACTGATGCCTATCCTCTCTTATTTTCTGCCTTCTACTATTCACATTTTTGAGTATGTTCCATGATCAAGTGCTAAAGTATATTTTTGTTTACTAATGTATGTTACATTGCCATATGTATTTCTCTCTGCATTTTTTGTACTCGTCGTCTTAATAATCTGGCTGTACTCTTTGTGTATTGTAATTGTACCTCCCGGGTCGTGCCTGAAAACAGTCACTTGCTGACTAGCGCACTTACCCGGTTAACAAAAACTAAATAAATAAATAAATAAATAAACATGTGGCATTGTACAATGTATGCCAAGGTGCGTATTTGATTAAAACATGGAATTCAAAGGGTCATATTACAGGGGGTGGGGTCTTATGAAACTACCCTTTACAGGAAAATGAGAACAGGCTCAGCCTAATATCTAATAATCAACAAGGTAAGGGATGGCATCAGCCCAGGGGTCTCATCAGAGGTGAGAAGGTATGGGACAAAGCATTTTAAAGTGAGCAAGGGAGCGCAGGAGATGTAACAGGGGAGGGGGGCTGGGGAAAGCCATAGAGGGGTGAGGGGAAAGAGTGGAAGGGATGAAAAGTGAAGAGAGAATGATTAGCAACTTAGAACAGCTGTTTATATGCTGGGACAGTTATGCAAAAGGTCAGGATAGCATAAGGTTAGAATAAGTGCTGGTCACAAGAAGGAAGGTTATTCCCCCCACAGTCAGCTGTCTGACCTCAGAGTCAACCTCCCAGCCCTGTCTACTGCCCCCCCCACCCGTAATTCCCAGAGGGGATCTATATGTAGCATGGCCTGAGAATGGCAGCAATCATCATCCAAACAGCTTGCAGTGGGTGGTTTTTCTTCCCTGGTTTTGTCCCTTGTGGCCCTCCCATCTCACCGTGGTGTGAGCAGTAATCAATTACTGGCCTACAGACGGACAGACACACACGCACACCCTGCATCGTATGGAAAATGTAAGCTCCCAGCCCTTGATGCTGGTGTCGCTGTGGCACCAAACACTGCCACAAACACTCCCAAGTTGTGACGCACAGCTTTCTCAGTCATGGTGTGCCCCCAATTCGGCTCCTGGAGTCGCCTCCCAATCCAGAGTCGCCAACATGGCAGCACATCAAGGGACCCTCAACAGTGCTATTTTTAACATCTTTATTTTTAATTCATTTGTATTTATAGTCGACTGTCCCCTCGGCCTCCTCCCAGCTAACCTCACTGCCCCAACAACCCCCCCCCCTTTACCTGGGCTTCTAGCACCCATGGCTTACCCTTGTGGTGGGACTTTCAAGGGCATCTACCCCCTTGGGAATTAAATCCAGTGTGGCCAGTTAAGAGGTGCAGAGCCCTGAGAATACACAAGCCATCATCCTGACGCCAGGTGAGGTTTCCGTTCCCCCACAAGGATAGGAAGACAGTGACAGGGGCCCCAAGTGTGAGCATGCATTAGTTTATTTTGTGAATAGCAAAGATATCACTGACCTTTGACCTCCTCGCCCAGCCCACTCATGAACGTTCTGAGAAGCATGCATGAGTGGGCTTGACATTACAGGGTCAAAGACCAGTACCATCTTTAACATGAAAAGTGATTGAACTCTACCTTTAAAAAACAGCATGACTCCACAATGGGCAATGAAGGGTTTCCAAGAGGCTCCATTTGTTTCAATGTTGTTTTATTTTTTACTTTAATTTTTCTCCCCTTCTGCCCAATCTTCCCCCACCAGCAACAGAACCTCTCTGATCTATCACCCATCGCCTCCAGGGCTTGCTGCTTCTACCTGCATTCCTTGTGGCAAGGCCATCTGGATTCCAGAAACCCCTTCAATGCCAGATCAGTTGGAGGCATGTGGCCAGATTTCTTGTGGCTAGGACGACAGTGGCACACACACAAAGAACCTGTACATGCCACTGCCAGGAAGCAACCACCAACTTACTGTGCAAATGCCTGTGCTGTCACCTGTGGTCCCCCAGGTGGCAGTAGCATGGCAAAGCACACTACCCTCCCTCCCAAGGGAGAACATCCTGTGGGACGCTCAATCCTCTTCCACCAACTTACTGTGCAACTGCCTGCGCTGCCACCTGTGGTCCCCCAGGTGGCAGCAGCATGGCAAACCACACTACCCTCCCTCCCAGAGGAGAACATCCTGTGGGACGCTCAATCCTCTTCCCCCGGCAGACCCTCAAAGACCGAGGCTTGCCCCCAGACCAGGGTCGCTGGCGTCACGTGCATTACTGCTATCAATGTGCAGACAGACTCACCATTTTTCACTGCTATTTTAAATGCAGTGCTATCAGGATTTTGCATGTTAAAAGATAAAAGTTGCCGGCCCGGTGGCGTAGAGGGTTGAAGCGCTGGCACCTTACCTCGACCCATGCCGGCGACCCGGGTTCGGGAATGGACTCTGGTTGCTGGGGGTCGGCAGGGGAAGGATAAGGATCGAGCATCCGTAGGACTGCTCTCCTATCCTGGGGTGGGTTTGGGAATGGTATCGCTTGGTAGCGGCCCCAGTGGAGACTGGAGGCACTACACGAGCGCCGTACAGGGGAACTCAGAAAAGCGGAAATACCGCTCGTTGGCGCGGATGGCGGCTCTGTACTCGACACCTCGGTGCCCCTTCTCCTCGGCAGCATCCCTGGGCCCTAATTAGTGTGTGCTGGGGCTCCCCCCGTGCCTTCCCCTCGGGAAGGCCGCCAGCGATGGGATCGTCGGGATATCCCAGGGATCGGCTGCGATGCGCGAAGAGTTAGAGGGGCTTAGGTAAGGACAGTGGGGCTTGAGGGGACTGAGAGCCCACCAAGCACGACGGGGCGAATAAAAGAAGATAATACAAAAAAAAAAAAGATAAAAGTCTGACAGAATAAAGTGTTTCTAAAACTCCTCCATGCCACTGATTACGGCAGTCTAGGCTGTCTGCACAGTCTACACCGCTCTTTGAAGGTTCAAGAATACTGATGCAATTTGCAAGCATTTGGGGACAGAGGGATGGTGGGGAAAAACTGCTCGGGCAACATTTGCATTTTCATTCAGAGTTCAATTCCCCGCTGAACAGTAATCCTCGGGCCATCTTTGTTCATGTAGCTGTGTCTATTAGCACAGTCTTGTCTGAGGTAAAAATGCTGACTGAGACAACTGATGTGCTTTGCGGTATCTTTTAACTTAGCAGGGTCAATCACACAAAACATGTACATCTTTACTGAAAGCGCGCTTGCCAAGTTCAAGGAGGACAATGGTGGGCGTCTTAGTTGTTTCAACACCATTGATCCACTGGTGACAGCAATTATTCCCAAGGTCATCAGCAGCATACAGACAATGGAAACTTCTTGGTGTCATACAGCAGTCAATGCTGCACCACCCTGTGAATGCTTCTGGACTGGCACCTACACACTACCCATTCCTGACCATTCCAAGGGTTAGCCAAGTTAAGCCAGATATGTCCATTCCCTGGCTAAGCCCTTCCATAAATTCCTGCCCGATACCTTCTCCTCCAGTCATTTCCTTGACCCTCTTCTTAAAAATATTTGCCTGTTCACCTCCTTTCCCCAGGGCTTCTGAGAGTTCAGATTTTGCAGGGAGTCTAGGATCCTTTAAACATATTTTCATGGAGGTGGCCTGGTGGCACTGAGGGTTGAGGTGCTGGATGCCACACCTCGTGCTATGCTGGCGACTCGGGTTCGGGAACAACCTCGGATCATCGGGGTGCCAGCGTCTCTCCTTTCCAGGGGTGGGGGAATCGCCCTCCCGTAGTCTCGTCACCGGATGAAAGTCCAATGGTGGTGCAGACGGGTAACGGTGAATGGCAGGGTGAGGCGTTCTGTAGTGCATGGCGTGCGTGGTGCCTCCATTCACATGTGCACTGCGCTAGGGACGCGGCAGGAGCGATGGGTAAAACCTATAAATGTAAATTAAAAAAAAAAAAAAAACATTTTCAGGGATACCACACCGAATTAAGGGGCCCCATTCATGGAATGTCCCAGATCTGTATGGAAATGTTGGGCAGGAAACTAAACACACACACACACACACACACACCGTCTGCATTCAGCACATAATGTAGCCACATGGGTCATAATGGACGGGCCTTTGTGACCTTATTTTGCCTGCAATGAAGGTACTGCACTGGCAGCCTATTAAATGGCAGGTTTGCTTCAAATTGCTGCTACTGTTTTTTTTTTTTTTTTTTTTTAAGACACCCCCCCCCCCCGAAACCGGGTCCTGATTTATGGGTACCTTATACTCCCACTCGCCAAGTAAGGTCCTTTATGGAAAATTTGCTGGCAATGCCAGTATTCAAACAGAAGTCTGTGGGTGATGAGGCCCATACCTCTCAACCTCCTGCCTCATAAATCAGGGACAAGGCTTAAAAAAATCAGGGACAAAGGACCAAAATCAGGGAAACTTCTTCAAAATTGGAGATATCCACTCAGGAAGCTGGTAGAAAAAAGGGCTTAGTGTAAAACACATTTTCTAAATAAGAACAAGTCTGTAACTTTAATGTTTGACATTAGTTTGTGCTTATAACCCCCACTGTTTGGTCACGAAAACACAATTTTTAGGAGGGACAGAGTAAAATTTTGAGGCAAAATTAGGGACGTCCCTGAAAATCAGGGACACTTGAGAAGTATGATGAGGCCTTTCGACTTCGGCGGCGCCATGAATGTGAAATTCCTTACCCCACAGGGTACAAGCTGCTAGGATGATTGAGGAATGAAAAAGGTTGCAGAAATACCACCTCTCTGTGGAAGCATTTGGGGATGTGACTTGCTTATCCGACCTGGCTTTCGAGTCAATTGAATCTCTATATATTTTGAAGTCTATGTTCTCATATTAATTAAAACTTCCAATTTCCCAATGATTTTCAGTGACTGAGTAATAATGCTGTTATTCAGTAGATGAAGCGAGTAAGAGTATGAATAACATCTCTAAACAAAGACTTTATTGCCCACTGATAGCAGCAGATAACATCTACTTGCAAAACAACCATAACACTACACATTCCAGCCACTACAGAACATCTCATTCACACTCAGTTAACGCTCCCAAACACATTCCCAAAGTGTGTGTAATATGCTGAAAATTAATAAAATATTACTGACAAAAAAAAAAAAAAAAAACAAGTAGGTAGCTTAATAAAACCACAAAGTGCCGCCCGGTGGCGCGAAGGTTGAGGTGCTGGACGCCACACTTAGCGCCTACGCCGCCACCTGGGCTCCGGGAACGGACTCGGGTCGCTGGGGGCTGGCAGGGGAAGGAGAGGATCGAGCATCCATAGAGACTGCTCTCCTCTCCTGGGGTGGGTAGCGGGTTGGCATCGCTCTGCAGCGGCCTCTGGTGGAGACCAGGAGCACTGCAGAATACGCAAGTGGGAACACCATAGAAAAGCGGAAATCTGCCTCTCGACCGACCAGATGACGGCTGCCGGTCCTCCGTTACCACCAATGCCCTGAAAGAGTCCCTCCACTGCAGCAGCACCCTGGGGCCAAGTATATGTGCTGGTTGCCCCCCGGTGCCATTCCCCTCGAAGGAGGGGGACCCGCCCGGCGAAGGGTTACGTCCAGGTTATCTCAGTGTGGCTGCGATGTGCAGATGGAGGGCTCAGGACAGGCGGAGTGGATGAAGGACCTAGGCAGCCCGAAGGAGTGGTGGGTCGTGGGGCATGAGGGGTGGGAAAAAAAAAAAAGTATTACAGTCCAGCAGAATTGTCCCAATATCAAAACAAGTCCAAATATGGGTTTCCCAGGAGTTCAATATCCTGAATATGCAACAGAACCACAGTTTACTTTAAACAGCTACAAAAAATTATTAATGCACAATAGAGTTACGAATGTGTTAGTGGCATATCTAACAGCAAGTATCCTATTTACATCACAGCACAAACAGTGTACTTTGTGCCACATAATACATTACCCATGGTTGCCATCTATCTTGAAACTGAGACAGCTGTCCCCGTAACCAGTAAGTCAATTTTTCGAATGTACAGACAGTAGTCAATCATGATTTGATACCACTGATCAACAGTGGGAGTAGTGACCTGCAGCCATAACCTGGTAATGGCCTTCTATGTTGCCAGTACAAATATATAAATCGGTGTCCGAGGCCTCAGCCTCCTTCCCTCAGGAGGAATGGACAACAGAACCATAATAGGGTGTATACGTTGGAGTCCATGGATAGAAGTATAACTTGCAGCTTCAAATGTTCCCAGAATTCCCCCAGAACAGAGCATGATCAGAAAGTATGGATCTGGTCAGCACAAGTCTCTCCACACCTTCGCCAGTGTTGTCCATATACATCTTCCATGTATTTGGCATGGATCCTAAGAGTACAAAAATACTGAATATGACATTTCCAGGCAAGTTCATGTCAAATTGTTGATGCTGTGGCTTTTAGTGGGGGAGAAAGTGCTTAACCCAGAAACCATAGGTGCAGGATTCCACTTGTCCAAGACATGGCCTGCACTATGTCCACATCTCCTGTCATCCTCTACAGAAGTGGCCTATTAGATGCTGCCAGGCGTCTCCCCTCACCAAACCCATAAAGATGCTGAGAAGTGGGGGTGAGTCTGGGGGTAGCGGGGGGGGGCTGTGTAACATGTAACAGAGAAGCGTGAATCTGTAGATATCGCTAGTTTATTGTTTATTTATTGAGTAATCGGAATTACAACCTTTGAGCTAAATGCTCACTAACAAAGGATCCTCGTCATAAAGGGAGGGGAAAATACATAAGTTTGGGAGTCAATAGCAGCTAGATAGACACTGTCAAAAACATTATGATGTGATCAGTAGCAATCAATAACATTGGTAATAGCAACATACATCAGTAACAAAAAGCAAAAGCAACACATAGCCTGAGCGTGGGTACAGGGTACGTGGCGATATAATATACAAAGCCAGGCAG
This sequence comes from Neoceratodus forsteri, assembly GCA_016271365.2. Lineage (NCBI taxonomy): Eukaryota > Metazoa > Chordata > Ceratodontiformes > Ceratodontidae > Neoceratodus > Neoceratodus forsteri. The sequence continues at coordinate 123,465,431 of JADMNL010000031.1, forward strand.
ACAATAAAGTGTATAAGTCAAGTTAGGTACTAGCTGGAGAAAAATCAGAGGTTGAAGCTATACTGGAACTTGTAGGGAGGAACAGGAGATGTGGCTGAATTTCATTCCTGATAACAAGATTGGTTAATGGCTAAATCCAGGGGAGGAGTCTTAGCTGTGGTAAACAGTCAGGGTAGTGGGAACTATTCAGGAATAGGTAGCAGAAGAGGAATCAGAGGAGAGGAACAGAGTAATGTGTAGGGAGGGTATGGAATAGGGAGGCAAGGACTAACAGGGAGTAGGTGGGGGGCAAGGCACGTAGGCCAGTAGGGCAGGTGTAGAGCAGGGAGCTTCAGGCCAATTTGTAGAGTGCAAAAAGAGTCTTGGCAGCCCCTGGGGTCAGGGACCAGGTAACAGCTGGGTTAAGAGTGGCAGTCTAATGTTCCCGCCTGTCAGAAAAAAATGGTTACTCACCTGTAACAGTAGTTCTAGGAGTGGTACATGTTGTTCATCCACACTCTTTGGCATGTCCCCTTCCACTTTAAATCTTGCCAGAAGTCTTCAAGCTGGCTCTTTCCACCCACCCGGGTGGTATAACCTTCGGCTCCACCCCATGACGCCAGATCTTAGCCCGCTGGAAGCCAGGTGTTGTGCATCCGCAGCCGGGAAGTCGGTGGGTCTGTGTGGATGAAAACATATACCACTCCCAGAACTACTGTTACAAGTGAGTAACCTGTTTTCTAGGATCGTGGATATGTTGTTCATCCACACTCTTTGGCAGACTCCTAGCAGTTCTCGGGGAGGAGGAAGGTAAGGTGCACACCCCCTACTTAGGGAACAGAGATTGGAGAACTGAGGCTCCAAAACAAGCATCCCGGCGTGACTCAAGATCGATGTCGTAGTGGGTGATGAAGGTGTTTGCTGACTTCTAGGTAGCAGCCCGGCAGATTTCCTAGATAGGGATGTCCCTGGAAGCAGCCACTGATGCAGCGGTATGGCGGGTATGAGCTCTTACCCCTCTGGGAGGCTCCTTGCCCACCAACTCATAACACACAGACTAATGCATGATGTAATCCATCTTTCAATCGTCCATTTTGCTGCATGTCTGCCAGAAGCAGCTTCAGAGTAAGTGACAAACAGCTGGCGAACCTCTCCCCGAATTTCTGCCGTCCTCTCCTTATAATAGGAGAGAGCACGTCTCAGGTCCAATGTATAGAGCCTGTACTCGGCCTCTGAGGTGTAGCTGGGGTAGTAAAGCAACAGAGTTAACACCTGGTTAAGGTGAAACTCTGACACCACCTTCGGAAGGAATTTCGGGTGGGGGCATAGGACAACCTTGTCCCTGTGGAAGACCAGATAAGGGGAGTCCACCGAAATCACCTGAAGCTCCCCTGTCATTCTGGCAGACGTAATAGCCACCAAGAAGGCAGTCTTCCACGACAAGTGTGATAACGCACACTTGTGCATTGGTTCAAATGGCTTGCCCATGAGCTTTGCCAGTACCAACAGAAGATCCCAGTGAGGTGGAGGTTCACGCACCGGAGGGGATATGTGATCCATGCCTTTGAAAAAGCGCCCGACCACTGCCTCCTTCGCCAACGTCCGCTGACCAGCCTGTGCCCGGTAAGCAGAGATGGCTGCCAGGTGCACCCTAAGGGTCGATGACCGCAGACTCCCGTTGGAGAGAGACCAAAGGTAGTCAAGAATGTTAGCCACTGGACAGGACAAAGGGTCCAGGCCCTTACCCTGACACCAAATGGAAAACCTTTTCCATTTTAAGGCATAACATTTCCTGGTCGATTCCTTCCTGGATGCCTCCAGCACAGTGATCCTCGGAAAGACACAAAGCCTGGAACTCTAGCTGCTCAGGTACCAGACTGTGATGCGCAAGGACTGAAGGTCCGGATGGAATACCTTCCCCTGATCGAGAGATATCAGGTCCAGGTGTGCTGGAAGCCACTTCAGGGGCCTGCAGCTGAGACTGAGGAGATCTGGATACCAGAACTGGCGTGGCCAGTCTGGGGCTACCAGGATCACCTTCGCCGTCTTCCTCCTCACCCAGAGAAGCACTCTGTGGATCAAGGGGAATGGAGGGAAGGCGTAAAGGAGGCCTGGGGTCCACGGCCTCGAGAAGGCATCCCCCTGCAGCGAGCCCTGCTGAGGGGGGTGGGCATGGAACAGCCTCAGCTTAGTTGTGTCCCTGAAGGCAAACAAGTCCACCATCGGTTTGCCCCAGTGGGAGAAACGGCTGTAAGCTACCTCTGGACGGACAGATCACTTGTGGGATGTCTCACCTAAGTGGCTGAGAGCATCCACCAGATGGTTTGAGGCTCCTGCCACATGGATGACTAGGAGATCTGCCTCCAGATGGCTGACGAGGGTCCAGATGTGGAGCGCCTCCCTGCACAGCAGACGGGAATGTGTACCACCCTGTTTGTTGAGGTAATACATGGTGATGGTATTGTCCATAAGCACTTGACCCCAAAGTTGAGGAGTGAAAGCTGATAGTGCCAGTCTGACTGCTCTAAGCTCCAACAGGTTGATGTGGCATCGGGACTCCTCGCGGGTCCAGAGCCCATGGGCCCTTTTGGCCCCATGTGGGTTCCCCAGCCCATAAGAGTGGCATCGGTCGTGAGAATGATTGTCGGCTCGGGGCGGACAAACAGGATCCCTTGTCCGCCCTTCCTGCAACCAGTCTGAGGCAGTCCACCAGTGCAGAGCGTCCCACATCTTCTGGGTTACAGTGTTCAGCTGGTCGAAAGGACTGTGGCACTGAGTCCACTGGGCGGCCAGCTCCCATTGGAAGGGGTGCATGTGCAACCAGGCCCAATGGACCACTGAGGTGCACGCCATCATGTAACCCAGAAGGTGCAGAAAGTCCTGGGCAGGGCGCAATTGCCCAACCAGAAATGATTGGGCAAAGGAGGAAAGAACCTCCGCCCTGTCCGCTGGGAGTCGAGCTCTGGCTTGACAAGAGTCGAGCTCTGCCCCGATGAAGCCCATCACCTGGTAAGGCATGAGTTCCAACTTGGCCTCGCTGATCAGGAGGCCGAGCTGGGAGCAAGTCTGGAGGGCCAGGTCACTGGACCTCTCCACCTCCTGTTGGGTGGAACCTGCTAGGAACCAATCGTCGAGGTAGGGATAAATCCTGACACCCCCCCCCCCCCAAGATGGGCTGCCACAACTGCAATGCATTTGATGAAGACCCATGGGGTGAATGCACAGGTCAACGGCATGGTCTCAGAACTCGTATCAGGGTCCCTTCGTCCCTGAAGTGGAGGAGCCGCTGATGGGATGGACACATTGGGATGTGAAAGAACGCGTCCTGTAGATCCAGTGAACAGAACCACAAGTTTTGCTCCAACAATGGTATGATCTGGGACAGAGTGACCATCCGAAAGGTGCGTGACCAGAAATACTGATTCAGGTCATGCAGATCTAGAATGGGGCACCAGCCCCCCCCGTCCGCTTGGGCACCAGGAAGTACCTGGCGACAATGCCTGGGTCTGCTGGAGGATCCGCCACTGGAGCTACTGCCTCCTTGAGGAGGAGCTGAGCAATGTCGTCTCAGAGAACCGACTGATTTTGGGTAGGCACACTTTCCTCCCGAGGGGTGCGGGCTCGGCTTGGAGGGTACTGCTCAAATTCCAGAGGCAGTCCCTGACTGACCACTTCGAGAACCCACCTGTCCAAAGTGACAGCGGACCAGGCGGAAAGGAAGTGGTGAAGCCAGTCCCCCATGGGAAGACCCAGAGCTGGCATGACGGGAGAAGGGAAGGCAGCCCCACCCCGTCACTGAGCAGGCTTGGAGCAGGAGGATCCAGGACCCAAACCTCGGCCTCCTTTACGGGCCTGGGAGGGGCTGGGGGTGCCACGCTACAGCCTGCTGCTGTTGCTGATGCTGCTGTCCTCCTTGGAAGGAGAGCTGCTGTGTCACAAGGGAAGAATGCCGAAAAGGCTTCTTTTTCTTCTGCTGGTTCTTGCCCGAAGAACCCTTGGCAGAAGTAGCGTCCAAGGTGGCACTGGACTGCTCAATGCACTGAAGGTGACCAGACACACCTAGGCCAAAAAGGTCGGTAGCCAGGAAAGGCAAATCAGCGAGTTTGTGCTGAGTATCCACCAGAAAGGAGGAGTCTCAGCCAAACCCTGTGATGAGAGGCAACTGCAGCTGCCATCGAACGGGCACAAGAATCCCCAATGTCCAGGGCTGTCTGAAGCTGCTGTTTGGCAACAGCTCGGCCCCGATCCTGGACCTGCTTGACCATGGTCTGCATGTCCGCGGGGAGATATGGGAGGGCTTTATCCAAAGACCCCAAGAGGGCATGGGAGAAGTGTGCCATGCTGACGGCTGAACTTGCCTGATGAAGGCCCAGGGAAGAAGCCGCCCAGACCTTCCTGGCTGAATGGTCCAAGAGTTTGGACTCTTTCTCGGGAGGTCGGTCAGTATCGGCAGAACTACCAGTAGGGCTGAACACACAGGCGGTCACTAGGCTCTTGGCCGGAGGGTGCTCTGTGAACCCTGCAAGAGACCTCATGGGCACCGCATACTTGCAGGGCAGACGGTGCTGGACAAGAGGCAGGACGCTGCCAAAGTTCTAAAGCCGGGCCAACAATGGCCCCGGCCACAGGAAAAGCCTCCACTGGGGTATCCCCTCTCTTGAGGATGTCCGTGACAGAGTACTCCACCTTTTTCTGGACTGGCTCCAGGGGCATCCCTGTGGACTCAGAGATGAGGCGAAGAATGCCCTGAAAGGGCGTAGGACCTTCCTCTGTCTCTAACCCCCCGGCCAACTCATCATCCCCGGGATGAGAATGCAGGCCGGACACATCCGAATCTGGATACAACAGTCGACCACCCAGGTCACCTTCGACCCACCGAGGGTGGTCTGGGGTGACAGGGACAGAAAGACGCCAGGGAAAGCCCAGTGTCTGGCCTGTCTTCTTTAGAAGGAGCCCCTCCCACAGGCTGCTTGGGCGGTAGTTCCACCACTATCGGTGGAAAGACCGGTTTAGGCCTAACCGGAGGTTTCGCCGGCTCCGCGGGTGGGGGAACCGACTTGATCGGCTCTGAAGGAGTTGGCTTTGGCCTAGGAGGCGAAAGCCAAGTAATGGCCGGGGTGGAAGCCGGGGTCGGCTTGAGCCCAGTCAAAATCAGCTGCTGCTCATGAGGTCCTCTTAGCGCCGGCGGAGTTTCTGACGGAGCCTCTCCTCATCCGAGGAGGATGAAGACGACCGATGGCGTTGCCTCTTTTTACAGTGTTTATGGCTCTTCCTCGGCCTTTTGGTCAAGGGGTCCGGGACCTCGATCGAGATTGGACAGGCCGATTCGGTCGCTTGGGAGACACCGGCAGGACCGGTGATTTCCCGGGGTCGGGGACCACTTCCTCGATGAGAGTCCCAGCAGGCTGGGTCTCCTCATCGGGGAAAGTGAGAACTGGAGTTCGATTGAGAGAATTGTCAACCGGAGTCGGCGATAATGGGTCGATCGGGTCAATGACGATTTCCACATTGTCAACAGACAGTTCAGTCGACTGGCCCAACGGCAAAGCCGAGAAGCCAGTGGCCGAAGAAGCAATCTCGACCGAAGTCAAGACTTCATGTTCCTGGGACCGAGATCTCTCCTGCTCCGAAAAGCGTCTCCGTTGGGACAAAGACGATCCCGGGTCCTTCTCCTGCTTACGGGACTGAGAGGAGTGCTTGCCCACAGGACCCTCTCCCTTGTTCGGGAGAGACTGGCACAACTCTCGGAAGGAACCCGAGAAGGTGAAGCCCAGGTTGAGCGGAACGAAGAAGCTCTGAATAGCTCCTGCAGCTGAGCCACTTCCTCTTCGAATGCTTGCATGCGTTCCAACTGCTCAGCGGATCCCGCAGCTGCAGAAACCGCCCACCAAGCCTCCTTAGATTTCACCAGGTTCCGTTTCTCTGGTCTCCCCAACTTCAGGTGTGTGAGACAGTTGTCGAGGATGTTAGGATGGAAAGCGAGACAAAGATTGCATTTCAAAGTGTCATGGTCGACACCGAGACAGTAAATGCACACGGTGTGGGGATCGGTGCATGACATCTTCTGGCCGCAGGGACACCGGCGAAATCCGGGGGAAGACTTGTCTTCCATAATCAAAAGATACAGAATCGCGATCGCTAATGCGAACTAAACGGATTTTCAGAATAACCGAAGCTTTTGAAACCAGGGCCTACAAAATGCATGAGCACGAGGGAGGCAACCTGAATCTTCCAGCGGAAAGGAAGGTCTGGCGTCATGGGGCGGAGCCGAGGGTTACACCACCCGGATGGGTGGGAGGGAAGGAGGAGCCAGCTTGAAGACTTCCAGCGAGATTTAAAGTGGAAGGGGACATGCCAAAGAGTGTGGATGAACAACATATCCATGATCCTAGAAAAAGTATTTTGGAAACGTGGAAGGGGCATACCGCCATGCTCATTCAGAAACTGAAATATATAACGTAGACTTAGCTGCCGCCATCTTTTATAAGTGATGTCTAGTTGTAGATGTGTGAACTCTCCATCTTTTGCTAAAAGTCTGCAGTACCATAAGAGACAGCTGTGACTAGGCACCTTTAAAAAATGTACTTCATTGTGCAAGGGTAACAGCTGTGTAGGTGGTAACGTTCCTTATATTAAACTGCCCTGGTGGGTATGAGAAGACATACTGGGAAGTATCAAATACATGTATTATACCTCCTTACTTGCCATTGCACTACTATCCCCTTCCCTGTCCCATACCCTCATCCTATGCCACCAGCACTGCTGTTACGCATTTATGTTACTGATCTCTGCAAGCTGTTTTTCTCTCTTTTGTACTGTAATGTTTATGCCATTTATGCTATCGCTTTCATGCTAAGAAAGTTGACGTTATGTAAGGTTGTTGATCTCTTTATCTACTGCTTTGTATCAGCTCCTCCCTGTACTACTGTTTGTAACTTGTTTGAAATGTAATCTCCCAGGTCGTGCCTGAATACAGGCAATCCTGTCTAGTGCACTTAGCCAGTTACCAAAAGCAAATAAATAAATAAATCCTTCCAATGGTATTCAATTCATTTCCATGGTGATTTACGGGAAGGAGAAATCCAGCTGCAAATTATGCAGAGCTGTGCTGCCTGGGCACCCAAGTAGCTTTATACAAATAAATCGGGGCGCTATAGAAGCCGTTCACCCTTATGCATGCCTCCTGCCCCAGTTTTACTTGATGAAATTACCACCTTGTTCTTCACAGGGACATATGCATAATTTTATATGTATCCTGATGAATTCAATGTTGTTGATGTATTTAACTGTTACATTTTTGCTCCGACAGATAAAATTAATGCTGCATTTAAAAAACTGTTTTGAAAAGAATGTTGTGGCTTTGGATCCACCACTCTTCAGATAAAGAGTCTCTAGCAAGATTTAGGGGTCATGGAATTCTTCCTAGAGTGTTAAACAAAAAGGGAATTTTTCAACATGATGCCCACTGGCCACTTCCCAACTTTCTGGCCAACCTGTTGCTCATCCATACTCCACACAAGCCACACCCATCTGAAGGTGGTCTCTTAGGCCATCTCACCTGGGCTGTTCTGCCTTGTTCTTGCCCCAAACTTCCTTGCTGCATACCCTCCCTAGCCATCATCTACCAAGAATCTATTGTCAGCACCCACTATCAAAACCATTACAACCAGTGGTCCACCGAATGGCCCACCAGCAGAAGCATGCTGTGCTTCTGTGCCAGTAATCTGAGTTTGGGAGCGAACTCGGTAGCCAGGATCGACTGCTGCCAGGGCCAGGCAGTGCTGCCAAGCACAGCAAAAATTTGCCTGGGGCAGGGAGGAGGCTGGGACCTGGCATCACATCCACCCTTTGTGGTGAGCTAGGCAACCTGATCCCTTGACAGGGATGGCACTTTTGCCAGCATGTGCCATGACATTCGAGGCCGACAGAGACTACGCCCAATGCCTGGGAAGGTGTGAGGGAGAAAACAAGAAGCAAAAAACGCGCTGGCTGTTGGGTGCCTCAGACCGTGCGCCTCGCATCTGCCACCATCAAGGAGGTGGGGGGAAGATGGATGGGGCGGTCACCACGGGGATACACCCCCAGGCCAGAGGACCAGGTAGACAGCGGCGGAGAATAAAAATCCTGATCAGAAAAAAAACCGACCTGCTGACCCACAACATCCTGGTCAAGGACCACCTCTGTGACCAGTATCGGGCTACTGTTCTCATCACTGCACTGCACACCCACAGTTCCGAACTGACGCCCCATTCCCTTGCGTCTGCCACAGGGCTCTGATAACATTGTTAACAGTAGCTTCTGGGGCCCCTGGCTAACCCCGAGGTAGCATGTTACAGTATCATGTGGACCCCGGGTTTGCTCAATGCCAGCATCTGGGGTTGATGTGCTGACTGAGGCAACCTGCTCAAATCCTGGGAGAACAGTGTGCTTGTAGCAACCCCTGCAGCCAATCCATGAATTGTCAGGCACATTAATGGCTGAAGTATCCAATCATCTGGGGTGGCCTGCAGCAATGGACACATCAAGTGGGCAGAGGAGATGCCTTAAGACGCAAGTGTGGCAGTGACCAGGCAAGAGTACATCAACGTCGGTGTAACCCCCTGTTCCCTGGGGTTACTAGAATCCCATCAATGTCAGTGTTAAGTAGGGAAGGCAGCTGGTGAATATCTAGTTAAATGGATTTTCACCTAGTCCCTCTCTGCTGTTTGGTCTCAGCTGAGAGCAGAGAGGTGACGTCATTTAGAACTCTGGCAGCCTCATAAGCCACACAGCTTGCTGTAAGTGTGGGGGAGTTTAGAATTCTGAAGTCAGTTCAGTGTAGTAGTAGTCTGTAGTAGCAGCTCAGAGAGTGAGAAGCTGGAGGAGTGAGAAGAGTCTGTTTTTCTCACCCTAGTCTGAGAACCTCTTTTGCCTGACTTGTGAAGTGGTGGAAACCATCTCCAAGATTTCCTGTTGCCCTCATCCCCAGTGGGATGAGGGGGACTGCAGAGGATTTGAGGGGCAAGCCCCTGATCCAACCTAAAACATTTTGAAGCTGCCTCTGGTGTACAAACTGTGAGCAGATTCTGTCTGAGAGTTACCCAGGATGTATACCTGCCTTGTTTTCTGCGGGGTGACACTCTGATAAAGGGACCCATTTCTGAGAGACTTTTCTCAAAAAGATTGTTTTAAAGTTTGCTGGCAACAGTAGATGTCCAGGTGTGACTAGGCACTTTATTCAGAACTTTAATTTTACACCCCGTGTGGTGTTTTCTAATGCTAAAATATACTGAACATTTGAAGAAAGCATAATTTCTACTGTTCATTATCTGTTGAGGTGCAACTCTGAAAGAATGTCTGGGTATGGACGAGGAAGCAAAAGGTGGGCAACCCCCATCTGGAGTGACCAGTTCAGCACTTCGGGTTCTGTAAGGGCGCTTGTCCTTTCAGTGCATGTGGCCAATGCCTGAAGATTAAGTTTACCCCTTGTATGTGGGTTTTGCTAGTCTTGAGCCCTAGTGTGCTCCGTTGTTGCCAGTGTGCCACATTTCTTTCTGTAAATCCTATGCCATATAGGAATTGTTCCAAATCATGGCCTAGTTTCACTTCCAGGAGAATTTTGTGTGTTTTCATCGTGGTTAGTACATTTACAGATGTCTAGTCCTATGCTATATGGGAAGTTTGAGTTTTTGTTTTCTACAGATGTGTTCTGCATTTGCCTTGTGCTTCGAAGTGTAAACCCTTGGGGGTCCATCTTTGCTTTTGTGTACCATCTGTTTTGGAATAAAGCCAAACTCTAGAATCCCAACCTGGTATGGACAATCTAGTTAATGCTTCCTGTGTGGATTTACTGGGTACCCCTGTCAGAAGTGCGAACCTAGCATATTCCTCAGCAAAAGTTCTCTCCTCAGGACCTGGGTTTTTGGTAAAGGTCTGTTTCTGTCTAGTACACATTTTGTGTTTCTCTAGTATTTGCTCTGTACCCCCAACCCTCCCTTCCCCTAGACAGAAAAATATGGGAAGTGTGCTTACAGGTTAAACAAGTGGCCAGTGGGGGGTTACATCAGGAACTGGGGAAAGGGTTCTCATACTAGATGGCAACAGCTTCAATGCTGCCTCCCTGTGCCAACCTCAGGACCCACCTGGCACAGACCTCTAATATGTTCACATATGAAACAGGAGGGCCCAGCCACAAGGGGCAGCAGGGAGAACATTACAGTGCCTTGGTCCAGGTCAGTGTAGGGGTGGCGATGGGGAGGTAGGGAGCCAAGCATGTCTGGGTAGGGGTAAGTCAAGAGAGATAAAGCATAGGATTAAAAAATAGCTATTACTAGCCATTTCTGCACTACAGGGTATAGTACATTAAACTGCTGACTTTTCCAGAAGGTGCATCACTGAGCTCTCATGGGTTAAGACTGGAAAATATATTTGCACTCAGAAAAAGCACTAAGGTGCTCAAATTAGGACACGCACAAATTTCCTTCATTTCCTTCCTTTTAAGTTCAAGGGAAAAGAAACTCAAGTCTCCCTAGGGTGCAAGGAGTATTGCAAAATATCTTTTGCCATCAAGGGGGGGGGTTACGTCAGCCCCTTTTAGCCATCACTGGAGGTCATGTTCGCCCCCTCTTTGTCCCTCACTGTGGGTTATGTTCACCCCCTCTTTGACTATCACAGGTCTCATGCCAAACCCCTCTTGGACAATCGCGGTGCGGAGGGAGTGTTCATGTCAGCCCAACTCTTTGGCCATTACTGGGGGTTATGTCTGCCCCTCCTTTCTGCAGTCAGTGATGTCACAAAAATTACAATGACTGGGCCAGCCCGGTGGTGTGGAGGGCTGAGACGCTACGCGCCTTACCTACAGCCATGCCGGAGACCTGTGTTCGGGAAAGAGCATGAGTTGCCAGGTGTTGGTAGGGTGGGAGAGGATTGAGTGTCGCATGGACGGCACTCCTCCCTCAGGGAGGGGTAGCCAGCCATCTCAGCCTCTGACTGCCACTGGGTAGAGTCCTGGTGGTAGTGCAAATAAGCGGCTTGAAGGGAAGGGCTGCGGTTCTGCAGGACGAGCACACCTCCATGCGCATGTTCCACCATATCAGCTGAATGGAAACCAGAACAAGGAAAACGGGGACAAGCAGGGTTCATGAAGCCCTGCCTATACTCTCTGGACCCGTGCCACCTCATGCCCATCAAGGACATCTGGATATGTGCGCCATGGGGGGGGTGGGAGGCTCCACCATGAGGGGTAATCCATTAGGGACTACGCCCCCAATAGATCATGAGAGGTGAATGCCAGTCAGGAGTGATGGGGATGGCGCTCAGACCCTGCCTACCTGCCTCCATTGGGTAAAAAGTATTGTTTTGGGGGGGGGGGATTACAACATCAGATGTAGACAGGCTGCCGGAACTGATGAGCTTTTCAAGGACAGGAGCTCCTTTTACAAAGGTATCTACAGCGTTAACTGTCTGCCTACTTCACCACATGCTGTGACCTCGGCTGTTCATATATATATAAACACCAATGGCATGCTTTAGTTACCTGGTGCAAGATGAAATAACTTGAGAAATGATGTTTTGAAAGGAGGTTAGTCATGCGTTCAGCCTTCACACTCGCACTACATCACATCACACCAACAAAAACACAATGTCCTTTGACAAATGGTGAGAACAAGAATACCTGTTGGAGACGACCAGCATGAATTAGATACATCTTGCTGATCCACTGAATCCACAATAAAGTTCTCGATCTTAAATCAACTCTTGAAATCAATTTTTCAAGAGTAGCTGTCACAGTTTACAGCATGTCCCATGACAGCAACACTGAATAAATTTACTTGCACAATACTAAGTCAGAATACCAATAGCTTGTTCACGTCAAGAGTTCCAGTAAATATGGCATGCCTGCTTTTGCCTCTGCAGCCTCCAACATTTGAAGTACGCATAGAAAGCAGATCAGCCATCAAGATGGCAATGTGTAAGAGGAACCTTCGGCGTGGAGCGGGGGACTCAGGATCTGAAACTGATCCCAGGTCTCCCACTATAATCCAGTGCCACCAAACTGGGCAACCACTGTTTGATCTTTTTTGTTTTTGTTTATTTCTTTTTAAACTTATTTTATTAAGTAATCACGCAGCATGAACACCAGCCTGTTACACTGATAAAGTTTACTCTATGCTTGGCTGGAACTCACTCAGTTTCAGACGGCATAAAACCACTATCCTATGGACACTCAGAGCATAAACAAATAAGCTCCCTAAATACATCTCTGACTGTCTACCTCTCTGCCAATCAGGGAGTTACCTTCTGAGAAGTCTTTCGTGTTCCTCTCTTGTTATTCCTAAGGTAAATGCATGCTTTGGCAAAGTGGCCATAAGTCACTTCCCACTGTCGTTTGGAACAATATGCAAGAAAACCTTAAAAATTGTTCTCTCAGTGAAAGTACCCTTCTTTAAAACCCTCTTTGCTATGGCCTTTCAAGAACCATGCAACTGCCTTCACTAGCTTAACCTTTCTGGAGCTGTTCCTCTTCTTCTAGTGTCCAGCTACCTCATGATTTCTACTATCTGGATAATGTATTTACTGGGCGACAGTTGTGCTACATGACTTATGTATCCTCCTGTATTTTTTTATGTATATGATGTACAAACTTGTGTTTTTTTTTCTTTTGTATATGATGTACAAACTATAACCTATTTGCAAGATTGTGCTTATTGTGCCTTGTATTATGTGTTCATCTAATTTCTGTATGTTATATACCTTTACCTGACCCAGGTCCACCTTATAAATGAGCTGTCTCAATGGTGTTTCACCTGGATAAATAAAGATCGATTGATTGTGCAGAGCGTTACAGCAGATACATTGATTATTTTTGAAAACTGACAGCAAATGTATACATATGGGTGCACAGACCGCAGGGTTATTGTCCCTTCTTCTGAATATCCATCCTTTGTGGTTATCCTCCTCTGACTGCTCCATCCAGACCACAGGAGGCTACCAACCAGCTCTGACCCACCCCATCTCCAACTGTCTGATCCCACGGTTTACCCCCATGGCGGGGCCAACAATGCTCGGCAGGGCACAAGGACCAAGTACCTAGTACCTATCTATGCCCGATCTGGTGGATGGCACGAGGTCCATGATTATCCAGTACCTATCACCACCGAATCTGGAGGAAATGGTGGGGGGCACGTGATCTGAAATTACCCACTACCTATCACTGCCTGATATATTGGTGGTGGTGGAGCATAGGGTCCAAGATTACCCAGTGCCTATCTGGTGGTGTATCACGAGGTCTGAGATTACCTAGTATCTATCACCACCTGATGTGGTGTTGGTGGTTTTAGGAGGCACAAGGTATGAGATTACATAGTCCATCATCCTAATCGCTGAAAGGCTTTTCCCTCGTTCCTCTATCCCCATTGACACCCACAAGGTGACTCCCACATCCATGCTTGTGCTGCATGCCAGCATGGAGTCATCCTGACAACCTCCTTGCCACTACAGGTACTAAGTTTCACCACCACCATCTGTGGTCACCCAGCTGGCAGCAGTGTGGCAAGGCCCGAGAGTCCATCACCCAAAAAGAGTAGAGTCTCTGCTCTTGCGGACACTCAATCATCCTCCTCCTCCTCCAGCCAGCCCTCTGACCTCCCGAACTAGGGGATGTGAACTTGGGCTGCCAGTGTCACGCACTGAGATGATGGACTGGCCGAATACCATTTTTAACAATTAGCCCTCTATAAACTTGTCAGTGTTGTTATATCTTGGTTGTAAGGGGAAATGCAATGGAAAAGGTAGCAAGACAGAATCCCCAAGGTTCCAGACACCCTTCCCTTTTTCAATAAATTCAAGAGAAGAGCTAAAATGGGCTGTACTGACAGCATATACAGTACAATGCTGTCACACACTAGTAGCATTTGAGAACATCTGGAATAGAGTACGACATTAAAACTCGTATGCCTATACTGATAAGAAACAGAAAACATGATACCTTAACTTATTATACCCATTTGAAAAAAATTAGGATACTACAGGATATGACAACTCGGGTGACCTTGGGAGTGGTGCCCTGCTTATATAGCTGAAATGTGCCAATTATTTTTTACCTAAGGTAAGAAACAGAAAGTAGGAAAAGAAGAAACAATTTAAATATGAAGGCCCTTTCTGGGCAGCCCAGCACAGCCTCGGGGCAGGATTTTGTTTTGAGTTTATGTATACAAGTCAGCCAGGGTAAAATGTGTTACCTTCTAATGTGCTTAAACTATTTGAAAACGTACCTTTTGTCCCCCTCACCTACAACTCTGTTCTCCGACTCCCAGGGCTACCCAGCAGCCCTCTTCAGGAAAAAGTTTGTAACTGATCAACAGACCACTGCCATTAGTTCAAATGTGAGCATTAACACCAACAGGTCAGAAAGTAATTCACTCTGAACTTCATTATACACTTTTAAAATGAACAGGGGGTCCATTTGTGATTCCAAAAAGGCCCTCCTGTGTATAACTGTGGGATAACCACACTTCTAGGATGTATGAGGCACTAGGATTTGCCTTGTGCCTCACTTCTCTAGGATAACCCACAATAATGCAACATTTGATGGCTATATATATATATATATATATATATATATTAATGTTTTTCTCCCCCTCCCCAGAACACTAACATCTAGAATCCGGGGAGGCCAGTGTGGGGGCAACCGGGTCATCATGGAGCCTGCCAGCTCCACTTTCCATGTTTTCTTCCCTTCCCCTTGCCATAGTCGCTAGAGCGTGTGTGGAGGTACGCGCACCCAGCGATCTGCAGCACCCTCCCTACTCTAGTCGCTCACCATCTGCACTACACTTGGGCCTCCACCCGAGGGCAACCATGGAGCGGGAGCAACTGGAACCCTCCCCGGGAGAGGACAGCTGTCTGGTAGTAGCTCAATCCTGGCTCCCGACCTCCAGTGATCCAGGCTTGCTCCTGAACCCGGGTCGCCGGTACAGCACGAGGTGTGGATTACTTAACTATATTGAGTGAAGATGCTCTTAGCCAATCACACTGCTTATTTACAGTGCCACTATTTTAAAAAGTCACAGTAAATATGTATGCACAACAGACCACCAGTATAGTAGGTCCTGGGGCGAGGTTACACAGTAAAGGCCTAACTGATGGCCCTTCGGTCTCCTTCTGCTGTCAGATTCTACATATCTATGATAAAGTATGCTTTAAAATGAATCTGGAATGTACTGTATTATGTAAAAACACACTTTTGTGTATGTATTTCTTGTTCAATGTTTGCATCTTTGAAAAATTTCAATGAAGCATACTCAATTCAAAAAAGTCACTGAGGACATGCAAATGAGCAACAAGGGCACTCCTGTATATGCAAATGAGCTGCTGATTTTATGTTCACTCAGTGAATGCTCGGACAGTAAGCAGGGTGAAGCAGCTTTAGTAGGGTGGATGCGGAACACCCAGAATTCATGCAGTCCTAGCAGGCCAATCACATAGCAATGTAAGTGTCAGCATTTAAATCAGCTGCACACCTGCCCTCCTAGTTGAAGAAGCATGCAGCCGGAGGTCAGCAAGATAGCATTTAGAACTACAAGTTTGCAGTTTTTTTTAAAGCATGCAAATATTCTGGTTTAAAATATATTTTACAACAGTTTACTTATTGGCCATCCCATGGCAACTGTGTTTGGGAGCAAACTTGTGGATCCACGATGGAGCAGCAAGGACTGGAGGTGCTGCTGAGCACAGTGGGACCATCCTGGGGGGGGGGGAAACACGACTGATGTCTGGTTTCACAGACCCAGCGGACCCTGACAGCCCACAGGGGAGCCCGCTCCTCTGCAAGGGGTGGTACCTGCACGTAACAGTGCCATCGCCTGATGGGGTGATGCGAGGAAGTAAAAAAAAAAGAGTGAGGAAAAACCTTGATACCACCAGTACGATGGCCGACTGTGTTCTGGGGCCCTGCTCTGTGGACTCTGCCTGAAAAAGACTATGCAGGTAGTCAAAGCAATGTGGGTATGCTTGAATTTTGTCTTTTGTACTGTCTTGTTTGTACTATGCATAATACCAAAAAGCACTTTAAGCAAAAAAACATAAAAAGTATTTTTTTGTCTCTGAATTGTTTTGTTAATGCTACTTACTGCTGGGGTTCTCACTGTGGACCCCCAGTGTTGAGGTTAGTGGAGGGAAGGGACGGAGGCACTATGGAGTACACCGCCAAGCCTGACGCCTGGGGGAAGCTAAGTGGGGGAGAATAATTTTCTGCATGCAGGAATTCTCTCACAGGATAACAACGAGCAATTACAGAAGGGGAAAAAAAAAGCAAAAACAGTGTAACAAGACTTTACTTTTGACAGTAAATGCTGGTCCTATGGTTAAGCCCAGGTCTCACAGCCGACTAACTTACCCAGGCAGCCAAGCTGACTTGAAAGATGGTTCCATCCATTCCGCCACAGAAGAGGTGGTACTCTGAGGGGTCAAGTGTCACAGACATGATGCCAACATCGAACAGGACAGACAGCAGCAGCTCACCTGACGAGATTTCCCAAAGCTATGGAAGAAAGTATAATCTCAGACAGTGTGTGAATGTGTGATCTTTGTTTTGGCATCCCCTAACCTGAGATCCAGTATCAAATCTTGTAAAGGCACATCCTTTGGCACAAATCATAAGACAGTCACTTTAGAATGATTATGGTACGAGAAGTGATCCTCTAGTCTCTTGGAAAACTTCTGAGCACATTTTAGGCAGGGTTCTCTAGATTTGTTTGTTGTCATTTTTGACCATGAAAGGTACACAAAGCTGTAATCGCTCATTTCCAGGTATGTCTGGGGGGGTGCTGCATAGACCTGTTTTATTGACAGGAGAATGTTGACCATGACAGTGAGGGACATGTCCCTATTCTTCTTAGATATGTGCAATGGGATCTGTAACTTCCATCTGGACACTGACCAAAGATGGACAGACGGGACCTCAGCTTCATGTCTCATCCAAAGAACCACACCTCCAACACAGCAGCGCCCCCTAATAATGCACTACCGTGTCAGTACTGGGTATTAGATCAAGTTCCTGGTGTGGGACTAGAAGCCACAACCTTCAGATCTTCTGGCCCCAGAGGCAGGTGTGCTACCTACTGAGCCACTGACACTACAGAAACATAGACAATGATGGCAGAAAAAGACCAGAGGTCCATCCAGTCTGCCCAAGTTCCCTATAATCCCTGGAACCCTCTGTTACTCCAGGGTACTACCCGTCCCCATCCTTCCTCTATTCTCCTCCCTGGTCCCGTCACCTCCAGTAACCACTATTCCCTTCATTATGTCCCAGCCCTACTTGGATACCTGACTGTTTTCACATCCACCACTTCAGCTGACACACTGTTCCAAGGTTCCACCACCCTTTCTGTAAAGCAGTACTTCCTCACATCTCATCTGAACCCATCTCCTCTTAATTTCCATTCATGTCCATGTGGCCGCGAATTGGTATTCAGGCGAAACAGTTCACTGCAGTTCATTTTGTTAATTCCTTTAAGGAACTTGAAGGTCTCTATCATATCTCCCTTCTAGTCTCCAATGAGATATTTAGTGCCTTGAGGTGCTCCTCATAGGATCTGCCCTGCTGACCCCGAATCATTTTTGTTATTTTGCGCTGCACTGTCTCCAGCCTATCCTTATCCTTTCTGAGGTGAGGACTCCAGATCTGGGCGCAGTACTCCAGGTGAGGCCTCACCAGAGATCTGTAGAGGGGAAGTATTTGCTCCTTTCTTCTGCTATCAGTACCCTTCCTGATACATCCCAGCATCCTGTTAGCCTTGGTATAGGGCTTGTTGCAATGACTCGATTGCTTAAGTGAGTTGCTAACGATAACTCCCAGATCTTGTTCCTCAGCTGTAGTGTTAAGACTCTCTCCTCCCACCCAGTACTCTGTCCTGGGGTTCTTTTTCCCTAGGTGCATTACACCTGGCACATTCTAGCATTGAATTTTAACTGCCAAACCTTTCACCACCCCCTCTAGCTTTTGTAGGTCTCTCTGCATTTCCGTTATTCCCTCATACAATATATATATGTAAAAAACTAACATACCTGACCTTATCTTTCCATTTTTTTACCACAACTTCTGCCTCCCATAATTTGGTGCATGTGCCAATGACAATTTGGGGTGTGCCCGAAGGTGGGTGGTCACCAGTGTCAGCAAGGACAATGCTCCCGCTTCTTCAACGGGTACACTGTAAGAGTAGCACATCTCAGCCCACCTGGCAAGGAGGAGAGAGTGACCCCCCCCCCGCTGGTCTCCACTCCTTCAACAGGTACATTGCAAGAGTAGCACATCTCAGACCACCTGGCAAGGCGGAGAGAGTGACCCCCGCTGGTCTCCACTCCTTCAACAGGTACATTGTAAGAGTAGCACATCTCAGACCACCTGGCAAGGAGGAAGAGTGACCCCGCTGGTCTCCACTCCTGGTTTCATGGGTTTGGAGTGTGAATCAAAGTTCAACAGTGTGTCAGGCTGCCCCAAACTGCCTGGCGCCTCTGTGCTGACTTGAATATTAACAGTTTTAAAATGTTCCTATATACTGAAGAATTGCTTTAGGAAAGATCCCCAGCAGCCGGCCATCTTGGATCAAATACGCTCCAAAAACAGAGTTTGTTAACCGGACAGTCAGGCGTTCAGTGAACTCTGCAGCGAACAGATTCCAACATTCTACAGCAATTCCACTGTCTATAGTAGGGACAATGATGATGAGCAGCCAATGTTCTTTGATCCAGTGTGGGCATCAAAATGCAATTAACCCCTATTTACATGAAAGTTACTGATCACTATACAAAGAATAGAAGGAATCCTGTAAGCCGACTGGCTGAAGTGATCTTTGATCCGTGACTTATCTAAGTATATCATGGTTCAAAACTGATTACTAAGATCAACCATTTCCTAACACTCTGGGGTCATTTTATAATTGCACTAATACACTCCATCTTGGGATAGTGTCACTTCTTGGGTGCTTGCAGGCACTCGACATTCCTCATGCCTCAACACACCTAAGAAGTGATGCTAGCGCATGATATCCCACACCGTCATGTATTTTTCTTAATTACGTAACATTATAAGGTGATTTTCCACCATCCACGAAAATTGATCAAACTATGTAATTTAGACACAATCCAGCTGAAATAAAGTTATTTTCTCTATTTAAACTCCCTTCACTCTTTATTACATAGGACACTTGCAAAGTTTACTCAAACGTGACAAACTATTCTGAGTTGCTTGGACACCAATATCCTTGACTGGACCAACATATACAGGGTACAGATCTTAAAGTGCACAAGTGTTCGGGGCCTCACAGGTCCACTCATCATGCAGGGTTGCGGCGGATCCTTCTCTGGCAAAGACTCATGAGCCACTGATGCATGCATCGGATGCCAAGGGTGGAGGGAGGGGAGACGCTTCCCTATGCGTGCCTCCGCATTCCCACGGCCACCAGGGTGTAGGCATGCAGTGGGGACATGGCACTGCCCCCTTCCCCGGGAGAGGCAAACACCTGTCACACTGCTCCACCATCTCCCTGCTGGGCCAAATGGGATGCCGGGTCCATGACAAGAACTTGGATTCCACTGGACAGAGAGCGTGAGATCAATTGCTACACAGTCGGGCTGGCCTGATGCATAATTCCTTAAAAAGCGAAAGAAAAAAATGCAAGTGGCTTTACTGATAAATCATACAGTTCACCTAAATAAATCACACCTAAACATTTTTATTCTTAAAATATATTTTTTTTCTTTTAATTTCCTTTACAATCTGATCCTTTCAGGAAAACAATGCCATTACACACTGGGTTCATAGCGTGTGTGTGTGTGCGCGCGCGTGAGAGAGACAGACAGAGAAGACTATTAGGATTTTTCCTGCCGTTTAAAAAATGAAATATGCATTGCAGTCTTATAATGGTATCTCCGGAGCCATATGGGAAATTAATGGTATCTACAGCTCAGTACATTAGTGGTCATTTCCGAGGCAAAGAGGCACAGGCTGTCTCTGCTGCATCTAATACTAAGAAATCACATAAAGCTCCAGGTTAAAAAAAAAAAAAGTTCAAAAAGACAGAGAACCAAGCACAGTAACAATGAGATGGGGGGGGGGGGCGCGTATCTGTGAACACAGAACAGGGTCATGTATTAATCCGAGAACTGGAGAAAGGCTCACAGAGGACAGCCAGTGTGACAAAGCCTGATTACTACGATGCCAAGGGAAATCAGGAGTTGTGATTACTCATAAGTCACTTTGTGTTCTATGGATCCAAATGACAGGGATACAGGGGGCAGGGCTGGCCTTCAGAACAAGCAAACTACACAGTCGCCTATGGGTACTAATTACGAGGGGGCAGCAGACCAATAAATCCTCGTTTTAAGACCCACCAACAGGGGTGGATCGGGGGCAATACCAAGTTTGGATGGGGAACTTCAGGACCTAAAGCCATCCCTGACATTGGACATTTGTGTGCAGGTGTAACCTGGCTCACAAGACACCTTCATAAGGCGGGATGCCTCTCTTCTTACTACTTAACAGATCCATGGGTTTGGGGATGAGTGGTGCTCCCCTGCAGTATGCAAAGGTAAATAAGCACAGCCCAGTCAACTAGAAACACAGAGAAACACAATTCGCTCCTTAGTTTGAAAACAGAGCCCCCCCAACCAGGTGGACTCTTTCACTGTGTTTAAGACCCTCATCGATAATGTCCCCTGCCCCTTCGTCACTGCCTTAGGTTGCCTCTAACCCAACCGAATTGTACGTTTCTAGAGGCACACGTTGGTAGGAGGCAGGTGGATAGAAAAAGTCACTGGGGCTAGTGGTTAGCACATAGAACAATGAAACAGCAGATGACAGATTTGAATCCTGCTACAGCCCCTGACCAGTCTGAGACCCTGAGTAAGTCACTTGACCTCCATGTGCTTCAGCTACTCCTAGCCATACAACTGGGTGGAAGGAGGACCCTACTGTAAACGAGAAGTTACAGCTCAGTTAGACAGTTCTGGGGGAAACTGTAAGTAATGAATGAATTCAGTGCCTCTCACTCCTAAGCCAAACACTGCCTACAGATCACCAAATTGTGGCAAGCAGCTGCACTCTTCCCCTACTTGCCACCCCAATCAGATGGCCATGGCCAAAGCCCAGATTTAAAGAACCCATGACATCCCAGAAACTGTGGAAAAAGAAAATGTTTAGCTGCACTGCATACATATATATTTCTGTATTTAACGTGCCCTACTTTATCGTGAAAAGAGGATCGCTGTCCATTACACTTCACCTGCTGAAGCTGCTCGTCTACAACTAACATCACAATCCTCTGTTTATGACATCATAACCATTTCCACAGCAACAAATGATGACATAAGCAGAGGACTGTAATGTCCAGTGTAGACCAGCAGCCAAAGCAGATAAGTCTGGAGGCAGTGATCTGCTGTCATGTTTTTTTTTTTGTGTGTGCGATTTCAGTTTACAGTGGTTCCCTCCCTACCTGTCATCAGCTAGCCAGCTGACTTGCTCGGGCCTCTCCTGCTCTCACTCATCCCATTAGTCTCTATCTTCCATGCGACCTGCCTATCCAGACCAGCACTGAAGACCCAGAGCTTGCCCAATCTGCAGTGCTTCCCCCCTCCCCCCTGAGCTGGGCACGGACAGCCAGGGAGAAGGAATATACGTCCGCTGTGGCTCCGGAGGGAAGTCACATGACACGGTCAGAACACTGGCATGGAGAGAGGGCTAGCTTTACACACTAGGGAACCTTTTTTCCCCTCCTCCCATGCCAGGATGCTCTGCGTTATGCCGCATTGCTAACGCTAGCCTATGAGGGAGAAGCAGTATGACGTGGTTACCCATGATGCCAAGGCCCCCCCAAAGACCACAGAAGGTGCAGCAGAGAGAGAGACCGCAGCAGCACCCCTCCCACTATGGAATCTGTACATGTTGCCCCTGTAATGTACCCAGAAACTCGCCAATCCAGAGAATACTTGCTATACAAATTAAGTTTAGCAACACAAAAAGCTGAAACACTGTTGTGTCTACAACCCTCCAAAACAAAATATAGAGGGTTTCAAGGAGTCTGTAAATTTAATTTCTCATTTAGGTAAATAGGAGTTTATTGCTCTAGGCAAAATTTTTTTTTTTTTTTTTTTTTTACACTCAATTTCTCTCCCTCCTGGGCGGCCCACGCTTCTGCTGCTGACCCCACCAGCCACATCCACCCACTTGCAGCACACCCTCCTGTCTTCCTCCATGGCTTGTCCCCGCGGGCGGGATCCCTCAACCCGCCAACACAGATCCAGTTCTGGAGGTGGCTGCCAGTCTTGAGCGGTGTCTTGGTCGACAGTCATCCAACCGCCCAGGCTTTTCTACTCCAGTTTTCTCCCAACCCCCTCCTGAGGCAGAGAGAGCAATGTATGCCTAAATGGGCAAGCTATGCACGCTCGCCTACAGCACGCTGGGTTTACCTGCCTGCCCCCTTTCCTCACGATGGGACCCAGGCGCCCGCACCCAGCCACCGCTAGGTTTCAGAGGTGCACCAGCCTCAGTGTCCCTCCCTGGGAGAGGACAGCTGTCCTCAGACACTCTATCCTCTCCCACCCCAGCCGACCCCAAGCGCCCTGCTCGCACCACAAACACGGGTCGCCAGCGTGGCAGGAGGCAAGGCATGATGTCTCAGCCCTCCATGCCACCGGGCCAGCTGCTCTAGGTGATTTTAACATAAACTGGTCAGGGAATGATGTCCTTAAATTTAAAAATGATTTGATGCCAGACTCCAACATATAACAGGTGTACCTGCTCATCTAAACTTGAAAACTACCGAACATGCTCTTCTGAACTGGCTTCTCATAAACAGGACAGAACATACAGTTTTATCAGATATGCTGGCAGATTCTATCAACAATCATTATCCCATCATCAGTATTTGAAAAAATGGTTGCAAAAGTACCCCCCCACACAAGATTCTTGAGTTTAGGGGCTATTCAAGAGTATATATTTCTGATTTATTTGAAAACTACAGGTGAGATGGACTGTTCGTACTAAGACTATTTCCAGATGATAATTGTGCTTTGGATTTTTTCATACATTAGTTTACAAAAGTTGTTTATAAATGTGCCCCATTTTTTTTTTTTTTTTTTTTTAAGAGAAACAACAGTGGTAGGGACTCGCACTGGTTGAATGGAGAAATATTCAGGCTCACGAAAGACAGAAACAGAGACTGGCAGAAGTCTAAATAACCACCTGTCTCTGCCTGTCCCAGACAACTGGTTTTCCCCAGGGACAGCTGGTTTCATTTCTCTGCCTGCCCCTGGGATGAACACCAAGTGAAACAACATCAGCAGGCACTAGGACCCAGGAGATGCTGCCACCTGTAAGGTTGGGCTATGGACGTCCCAACATCTTGGTGTCACATGCTGAGAGGTGACCACTCAGTCCAAAGTCCCGAAGATGACCACTCCACCCAAAGTCCCATGATGGGTTCTTCTGGGCGGTCGATGGTTTTGTCAAGCTGCAGAAATGGAAATAGTGTCACGGTAGGACTAGACTGCACATGTGTTCCTTGACATTATGCATGTGCAGTTGCCAGTCTTCATTTCGCTTTCTGCACTGAATATCTCTCAATTCTCCATGTGCTGTACTTTTACTTGCAGCAGTAGCCCAGGACCAGCTGTTCACAGCAGGCAAAGTTTTGGGGATGCAAATTAAACCCCCTTTTCAGGACTGTCTACTAAGAGGGGCCTGCATAAGATCAATGAAAAACCATTGTAAGGGCTGGAAAACCATATTTGAAAGCCCTTTTCATGGCATACAGTCGAAGCAGAAAGAGGGGGAGACTCAGCATTTAGAGATTAGAAGAGGGACTAAAGGGCTGCAACAACCACTTAAAACCAGTCAGGGCAGGAAGGGCTGCAGAGACAGGAGGGGGGAGTCTGGTTAAAAGTCTTTGTCAGGGGCCGGGCCCAGTGGCACAGAGAGCAGAAGCACCTTGTGTCTCACCCTCTCCCACGCTGGTGATCCGTGTTCACGGTGAGCTTAGGGCACCGGGCTGGGGAACTGGGAGAGGACTGAGCAGCTACAAGGCAGCTCTCTTCTCTCATGTGAGGAGGTAAGCCCTCCCAGACCTTGACTGTCACCAGGTAGAGGCCCAATTGGTAGGTGTCGGGGGCGTGACATTAGACCAGGTGGGAGGATCAGGGTCGCTTTGGCTCCAGGGCGATGACATTTCCACACGATGCACGACTGCATACTTAGACCTTGGGGATAAAGGGAGAAAACAGAGAAAAAACACCCATGGCAACGGAATGATGACCAACCCCCTGCAGGACTTGCACCGGTGTCCAGACAAGAGGACAGTGACAATAAGGCAAGCCCCAGAGGAGCTGGGTGATGCTAGCTGGGTGGGGGTGGTGGTGTCGGTTGAAGGGCGTTGCCATGGGAGAAGGAGGAGAAACAATGAATGGAGAAAAAAAAAAAGATCTTGTCAGAGTTGCAAAGTAGGGGGAGACCCATGCTATACACCGAAGTAGACAAAGCTGACTGGCTTGCCAGGGCAGAGAAGAAGAGAGTTAATTAAGGGCCCTTGTTAGGGCTACTGCTGAGCAGGAGGGTGAAATAAATCAAAATCCCTTATCAGGGCAGTAAGCTGGGGGCACACAGTGTGAAGCTCCTTTCAAGGTCATGTACCAGCCAGTGGGTAATATTTAGCAGCCCTTTTTAGAGCACCTTACAATGGGCACCATCCGTTATTAAGCCCTTTTCAGGGCACTGTGCTAGCCGGGGGCACACTAGTTATTAGTTTATATTCAGAAACAGAAATGTAAAATTAATTTATCCCCCCCCCCGAGCTGCCAGCCGCCTGTTGTATTTCGGCCCGGTCACAGGCCACGGACTTCCACTCCCCGAATTAGCCTTGAGCCCCCCGATACTCGTGGTTTGCCTCACGGCGGGCTGTGGCACTTCTCCCTGCATGCCGCAGGACATTCGGGTTAGGTCGGGGTTGGCCCAGGGAGCTAATTGAAGCCGTGGCGAGCTTCATTAGCGGCAGCCGGTAGCTCCTTTTTCCCGCTTTCTTGGGGAGGTGGGGTCGTGCAATGACGCCAGCGCCTGCCCCGCCTCCAGGTATGTGAGCGCCGGTATGGTGGTACCCTGGCCTCCGCTAGGGGTCGCCAATGCCCGGCGCTTCTCCCCCTCCCCAGAGAAGGAGAGCAGTCTCTAGGGACGCCCATCCTTCTCTCCTCAAGTCAAGTTTCTTCCAGCGACTCCTGGTCCGCCTCAACCCGCCTGAAGTCGCATGAAATTCAACTGGCTACGCCGGACGGCCGCCTCTCGCAAAATTAATTTAAAAATAAATAAATCAACAGGACAGGTACAAATTCTGTGGGACAGTCAAAATGAATATTGCACTTGTCCCCCGGACAGCCGTCCACAACAAATTATTTCTAGCCCTGGAGCTTGGTCTATATACTCAAAAGAACTAATCGCTTCACGACTTACGAAGCCAATGTGAAAAAAGAAGTCAAACTTGCAAAGGCAAATAAAAAAAAACAAAAGTCAACAATCTGAACACTTGTTTGATCCTAAAAAATTCTAGGGGGTCAAGGTCCCCCCCCCCAGCCAGTGCTGGCACATGTATGATCAAAGGGAAGGAAACACTAACATGCCCTGATGTTATTGTGAATGAGTTTAATACAATGTTAACAAGTTTGGATGGATATCGGGTTGGACTTGGTGGCAATACACCAGATTTCATTGGTAACCATGAGCTCAAGAGACCTTGTTTCTATCTGCGGGCTATGAGTAAATTGGAAGTCTTAACGTTTGAAAAAAATGAAACCCGGTAACTCTAGTGACTGTGATGGCCCTTCTCTTAAGCTAATGGCCGATGCTCCAAATGAAATATAGTATTACATTCAACTTCTCTTTTTTTCCTCACCTGAACAGGTGCCAAAACTCTGGAATCACATGTTATTCCCATTCATAAAGACGGTTCTTTGACAGATTTTTTATAATTATCCTCCTATCTCCATACTTTTGGTACTGTAAAAGATTCAGACCCATGGAACAGCCTTGCCAGCACAGGTGGCGGCAGCTAAGACAGTAAGAGAATTTAAACTAACGTGGGACAGACAATGTGGATAGTTTGGCTTGAAAAGTTAAAGGGGAGGGGTTAGCCACCTTGAGCAGACAATATGGATCAAATGGTCCCCATCTGCCGACACCATTCTTATGTTCTCACATTATGCTTCAGAAAAAAAAAACAGTTTATGGTCAGTTTAATGAATATATAAAGTTTGATTTGATTTCCAAGAATCACAATGGGTTCGGAAAGGGACATGGAAATGAGACTGCCTTGGTTAGATTCACAGATGCAGCCCATGGATACAGTCCATATCAAAATGCCATAAATAAATGGGGCAATGGAAGTCTGCTCTCTTAGTGATGCTGCAGTCATGAACCTAACCAAGGCACCTGATTTAGTAATCATTCTCATCGTTAAAACGTCTTGCGTACTTGGGTGTGAGTAACTCTGCTCTAACATGAGGAGTTAAACTTGGAGCTTCTCTTTCTTCATGTAGGCTGGTCTGGTGTCCCCTAACGCTCCATACTGGGCCCATTATTGTTTTCTTTGTTTACAGATCCTTATAGCAAGTGTCACCAATGTCAGTGAACTTCTTCTCTATGCGGATGACGCTGTGTTTTATTTTCACAGCTCTTCGTATGAGAGATTAACACTACCCTCCCAAGTGAATTAGCTGCAGTGCACAAATGACTGACACAAAACAACCAGCGATTAAATAAGAAAGATGAAGGTCATGCTATTTGGAACTGCCCCTAAAGTAAAAAAAATATATATATATAAAGGGATCTTAAGAGCCTCGGCTCTGGAAGGCTCCTCACTAGATTGTGTGGATTCTTTTAACTATCTTGAGGTTAACTCTAGATCGTTTTGAACTATGGTCATCTGAACAAAATTACCTCTAAAATTGGCACCATCTTTAGAATATAGATTTTGTTATCAAAAGAAACTCGTCTAGCTATTGCTCAACAGAATTTGTTACCAGTGTTGAGTTACACCTCAGTTGTGTTCGATTCTGCCCCAATAACACAACAGCTAGATAAGAAAGGCTGCCCCAGAAAACTGGCAAGTTTGCACTACTGGCTCCCAAATGGAGCCACCATTGTGATGTGCTGGGCAGTCTTAACTGGCTCTCAGTATAGAAAAAGTATGAATTAGTTGCATCACGCTTTGTTTATAAAATCTGAAAATTCAGGGATTTCTGGATAAAGGAAAAACTACATGCAAAAATTATAAAAGCACATGTTGCACGTACTGTTTTTTGTTTTTCTAATGGTCCCTGGCATTCTGTCCCATGTGTCTCCCCTCTGCCGCCCCAACTTTTCCCTGCCAGTTTTATGTTCCCTGGGGTAGCCATTCAGGCTTCTTTAATTGTCTTTAATCTGTTGGAACTTTCACAGAATGCCTCTGGGAACTGTGTGAATTAGACCCAAGTCCTTCAAATGTGCATTGGCTTTATCACCCAGTGACAGCACTTGAAAAAAATTGCCACACATCCAGAATAACAGCTGGTGCTTAAAAAAAAAATCTGACTTTGGCTGGGGAAGGAGGGCAGACACTTTTTTAAAGCAGTTAACTTTCACAAGCAGCTGCAGTTAGATCCTGTAGCTAAATTAGGATCCTGGGCTCTTAGTTCTAATGCAAGAGCTAATTCAAGTCATTCCGAGAGTCATTCTGGGATGATTTGAACAGATCAACGGCAATATAAGAATCCTAAATGGCTACCCTCAGGGCCATAAAACTTGCAGAGAAAAGTTAACAAAAAAACAAACCTTGCTATAGACGCAAGTAACATAATGCTATGAATCACCAGAGAAACAAAAACCCAATGCATAACACGTTTGTATAATTTTTGCATG
Source organism: Neoceratodus forsteri (assembly GCA_016271365.2). Lineage (NCBI taxonomy): Eukaryota > Metazoa > Chordata > Ceratodontiformes > Ceratodontidae > Neoceratodus > Neoceratodus forsteri. Next base: position 123,493,326 of record JADMNL010000031.1, read on the forward strand.
TAGTTTTCCTTTAAGTAATCTGCTGGTCAATTATAATTCTAATTATGATTCAAGTTTTTCATCTGATAATTTGTTATGAGTACCATTAGTACATACTGTAGCTGGACGACAAACATTTGCTTATTGTGCTGCTTCAATTCAGTATACACTGCTTACTCAAACACAATGTTTGCCTACATACAACTCCCTTTTCACTGCTGTACTGTAATATTTTACAAATCCTGATGTTTGTACTTGTTTTAGTTACTATTATTAAGGGAGGCGGTAGAACGTAATGGTTTATTTATTTATTAAACTCTAGGATTACAAATACCTTTGAGCAAGAACTGCTCATTTACAAAGGTTCCATGTCAGAGGAAGGAAGGTTAACATACATACAAAGGTAGACAATGATTTAAGTCAATTAGCACGTTTTTACAGTTACAGTCATAAGTGTAGAGAGAATGCCATGGGCGACTTAAATGAGATCTCAGAGTAAAAGAAAACTATTCAGGAGGGACAGCTGGGTGAGCAGAGTGGGAGGGGAAAGGAAGAGGTGGGCAGGCTGAGGGGCCTCTGTCGGAGTGATGGGTGGGTAGAAGTAGTGTAGGCAGAGAGATAGAGGCAGGTGTCTGGGAGGTGCAATAGTGGAGGGAGGGTGGTGATGGGGAAGGGGCAAGAGGTGGTAATGGGGGCTTGAGAGGTGGGGAGGGAGGGAGGGCCTGGGTAAGGCAGGAACAGCAGTTACCATGGTGCAGGTGGTTAGCAGTTAATGGTTATAGATCGCAGGTCAGAAGGGCCAGGTGGATGGAGAGCCAGCCCCATTAGGAGAAGCAGTCACATTGCAACGTTGAGGTGAGGTAGAGTCGGAGATTCCTTTTGAAGGATCCAAGCAAAGCAGAAGAACGTGCTTCTTTGTTGAGGGTGCTGTACCACTGAGGAGCCCTGTGCGTAAATGCCCGCTGGCCCATTGTTGTCCTGCACCTGGGAACCGTGAAGGTTTTATTTTGGTACTACGAGTATGCTGGGTGCTGTAATGGGTAGTAAGGAGCTTTTCAACACCTGGGGGCATGAGCCCGAGGAGTACTTTTTTAGTTAACAAGCAGGTCTGGTATTGGAATCGACTGTGTAGTGGAAGCAGGCCAGCCTGGGCGTACAGGTCACAGGTGTATGTTAGGCGGGCAGTACCTGTTAGAAGCCTGCAGGCTTAGTTTAGCGACACTGATATCTTGCGTAGGGCAGTTGTAGAGACAGACCCATAGAAGGCAAGACCGTAGTCAATGACAGAAGTGACAGAGCTGTAGATAGCCAATCTAAGGGCATCTGTAGTCATACAGTGCTTGTGTTTGTGGAGAATACCAATACGCATGTTGGCAGCCTTTGCTACATTGTGAATGTGCTGAGCATAGGAGAGGGTACTGTCAGAGACATATTCGAGTGAAGTCCCCGAATGGTTCCTGATGGAAAGGGGCAGAGTTTTGAACTTGCTCTGTGCATGACAGAATGTCATGACTTTAGTTTTGCTGTGAGACAATGGCAGACGCTGACGGCGGAAGCAGAGCTATGCAGGGTCATTGCGCGCCACGTTTTGGGGGGAAAACCCCGGAGAATCTAGGAAGGCAACGGTGACCCCAGAGGCAGACGCCCAAATGCCAACGCTGGACCACCTTTCCACTGACTCTCCCGAGCCCCTCGACCCAGCCACGGACTGATCATCTAGACTATAGAAAGGTCACCAGGTAGAAGAGGCAGTCCCACCCCACGAGGCTTAGATCAGAGGGGCTGGCCGAGTCCATTGGCTTGGGAAGGGGGTTGCTCAGCCCTTGTATTCCCCGAGGAAGGGGTCTTAGACAGGGAGTAAAGGCCGAGTTTGAGAGGGTACACCCGAGAGATGCCCTGGCCCTACAGTGCAGAAATAGTGTGTACAAAAAAAAAAAAATTAATGTGCAAAAACGTTTACTGCATAAAAAGATGAAATAACTGCACATACAGTATGAAGACCCCTCCTCTACATTTCGCAACACTGAAGTGTTTTATCAAGAGTCATTAATTTTGTGTGGACATTAGTCCAATTATGAATTCATTTGGTGTGCTAGGGCGTTTTAATTTAATACTATTATAAAGCCAATATAGTGGTCATCTTTTTTTCTTGAGAAAAAGCTTAGGACTCAAACGTTGGTGCACTTAACATAAAAATGGAAGATTTCTGGACTCTTTTATAACGAAAAAGGGATAGGGACACTTTTTTTGTTATTACTCAATTTCACTGCACTGCTGCTTTAAACTTGGCATAATGGAGGGCATAATGATACGTTCTACAAAGATATTCTCCATACGTAGAGCACTGCACTACACGGGGCATAACCGTGTCGCAGTCTCACGTGGTTACCACTCTTGTGCGCAGCCTAGGGGCAGCCAGCAGCACCACTTACTTAAAATGTCTACCTGCATGCTGGCTGCCTGATAATACTGCAGAGCCTCAGTTTTAACACACATTTTTTTAAACAACGCTTACTGACAGTAATTTTTATTAACTCCTGCTCCTGCACTTAATCTTATTTAGGACAAGTCTGTATTTCTCCTTTAATGTACAGAGTTTAAAGAGGGAAGCTAAATAAAGAAATATAAGTGCAAGCAAAATTATTTGTTTCAAAAGTTTCTACTGGGTTGTCAGAGGTTCTTTAAGCACCAAATTGTGGACATGGTCCTGTACGGCGACCCAGTAAAGAAATGATCTGGGGAAAAAAGGAAAGGGGGTGGGGCTACTAAAATAAGAAAAGAGTGTTGCTAAAAAATTTGCTAAGTGGTTGAGATTAATTTTTCTGGGCGGGTGTCCAATCCTCTCATTTCCGATGGTCCTGATTGAAATGGCTGCTATGATCAATTAATAAAACTTCCTCACGTTTTTATGGATGTGTGTGCAGTCTCAGGCCACTGGGAATAGGGGAGACACCCTGATGAATGTGTAAGACTCAGCAAGGATAATGGATAACAGAGAAGTAATTAACCTTGTCAGGGCGACTTAAGTCAACTGCTGCGAAGACGCATCAAACGCATATGGGCCAGACTTTATGGCTCCATCCCTTGACTTCTGTATGCAACATCATCAGGGTTTCAAACCCCCATGTCGGACTCACCTTGACTAGTTACTTCTGCCACTGGGCCAGTGCAGTATTAAGGCCTCAGTCCCAAGAGGCTGGTGATGATTTTTTTTTTTTTTTTTTTTTTAACTCGAACACCTTGATAAAGTGCGTGATTTTCTCTAAAGGTGTTAGGATAACCTTAAATATCTAAAAGCACCCTATCATTTCTTCCATTCACTGCAGTAATATGCCTTGAATTTTTTTTTTTTTTTTAATTCAGAATATGATGTTTATTCCAGTCGAGCTTGCCTCCGATTCACACCCTTTCCTGCTCACAATTTTCTGCTCTGGAGTTTCCTAAACATTCAAGGATACCATTTCTCACGGTTTCACAGATTAGTTAAAGGGGGACATTTAGACACAGTTGCCTTCAGCATCTAAAAACCCATGGAAAGCTCTTTTAAAGGAGGCATTGGGTTTCTGCGTCACTTGCAGTGGTTTAGAGATATCGCTGGATAAGTCTGCCCTATGTTGGTATGTACTACACTTCCAGCATTTTTGAAACCTTGTGATATCACGCAGGGGGAGCTGTGTATAACTGCAGTGTATACTGGCCTCGGGCACGCACGCACGCACAAGAGCCGCACACACACACACACACACACACACACACACAAAACTGACCACTGAAGGGGTGGTTGTGGCAGCGGGACCCAATTCCATCCCTCCCTGGCCACCCCAGCCTTCCCTAGGCCGCCTTCCGGCTCCGCCTACAAACCCAGGTCACCGGCCCGGATGCCATATCATCAAATTTTAAATATCATAATATTTGTGTGAAAAATATCACTGTATACAATCATGATAATTGCAGCATTTCTAGTTTTAGGAAACACGGTAAAAATCTGATTTGGGGGAAAGTGGAGAATCAGACATTTTGGTCACACAAGAAAAACACACTGCTGAAGCAGCAGAGATAAAGTCATGGTGGTTTATCACAGTATATCGTGTTGCATAACAATGGCGATATTTATTTTTTATAGCAATAAATTATCATCACTGGAAATTATCATGATATATTGCAATACTGTGTTACCATGACATCCGTCGTTGCCAGCACAGCAGCTGCACTGAGCCACTGGGTGGCTGAAGAAAGAACAGTTACATAAGAACTTACTGTAACATTAGATCTTCAAGAGAATCTCCTCCATTAGGCTACACCTTTGGAACTGCAAGCCATCAGCGTCAGGACCGCACAGAAACTTTTTGCTAGTCAGAGGCCGCTCATGATGACATGCAGCATCAAGTACACAATGTGAGCGGCCCCAACACCTAAGTACCCCACCAGCGATTAGCCTCGGAGGGCCTCCTACCATGAGGAACCAGGAGATTAAACAGGTACCAGGCAAACAAGGAGAGGCACGGGACTGTAAACAGAACGTATGGAATAAGGCATTGGGTACAGCACTGGCTATAACACTCCGAAGACAAAGGGGGAAGGAGGGAGGGTACGGCATGGCCTAATGGAGGAGATTCTCTCTAAGATCTACTGTTATGGTAAGTTCTAACGTAACTGTTCTATCTTCATTGGGGATATCTCCTCCAGTAGGACACACCTTTGGAACGATTCTCAAGCAGCACAAAGTAAGAGGGAGGATGACACAGTCGGATACGTGATCGGGACAGAAGGCCCAAAGCCAGCACATCCAATGGACATGATGTCCAGACTGCAATGTTTAGTGGAAAAGTGAACACTACTCCACGTGTCAGCAGCACATTTCTGAAACAAGCAACAGATGTGGCCACACCCCTCGTGGAGTGACCACACCCGATTGGCACGCTCACGGTAATAAACAGGAAGGTGTACTTTTTGGTTCAGTGTAAAGTCAGACACTACCTTTGGTAAGAATTTAGGATTCATACGGAAAGAGACTCCGTCTTTGTGTAAATCAAATAGGAGGCTCACACATACAAGCCCGAAGCTCAGAAATTCTGTGAGTAGAAGTCATGGCAACTAAAACTTTTTCCATGAAAGGAAACGTAAAGCCACAACTCGCAGCAGGCTCATCAAAAGGAGCCAACGTCAATTCCTCAAGTATGAAATTCAAGTCCCAGGGCGAGACTGGATTACGGACCGGAGGCTTCATATGGAGAATACCTCTCAGAAAAGTATGGGGCACTGCTAGTTGGGCAATTGTACGGCCATCAACTGGGCAAGGACTGTAGATACAGCAGCCTAAGGCACCTTAATGGAATTATACTGCAGGACACAGTCAGACTGGGAAAGCAAGTATTCCAGAACAGAATTCAGAGAACATGTAAAAGAGTCCATATTATAGGAAGCAGCCTACAAAATGACAACACTTCCATTTCAAGGAATAAGTATGAATGGTAGATGGGCTTCCTAGCCACAAGCAGGATACCAGCAACCTTAGGGGACACCCTAGAGCGTGCAACGGCTTTGTTTTCAGAAGCCATACATACAGGTGTAGGGACTTCAGGTCTGTATGGACCAGAGCTCTCCCCCCCCCCCCGTGACAACAGACTCCAACAGAGGTAGAGGAATGGGATGCTCCACTGGATGTGGTAAGAGCAGAAACCACACTTGGTGAGGCCATAAGGAAACAATGATGATGAGAATAGTACTCTCCACTCTTAGCTTGAGCAGGACCCTCTGTATTAGAGGAACAGAGGGAAATGCATATAGGAACTTCCCTTTCCAAGAGGGTCAATGCATCTCACCAAAAAACTCCAGGCCCTGCAGCAAGCAAGCGGAAATGTAGCAGTTTTGCACTGTGTGGGCATGCAAGAAGATCCAGCTCTGGATGACCCCATCTTGCAAAGAGGTAATCTACCACAAAGGTCAGCAGTTCCCATTCATGAACCAAGGACGGAGACCTGCTTAGCCTGCTTGCTAAGACATTTTCGAGACCTGGGAGAAACACAGCTGAAAGCTGAAGGTCATGAGACAGTGCCAAGTACCACACTCTCATGGCTTCCCTGCACAGAGGACAGGAGTGAGTGCCCACTTGTTTATGTAGCACATTACACAAACAGTGTCCATCTATATTAACAGAGGACAGGGCAGAGAGGATTCTGAAATGCCTAGAAGTTGTATAAGACAGCCTTCATCTCCAGGACATTTATGTATCTAAACAACAGTCAGGGTAGCTTTCATCGATGCCACCAGAACAGGCATCGACAAGGACGTACCTGATTTCAATGGTGACCAGGACCTCGTCGGCGAAGCAGTGTTGTCTTTATGCTTATGGCTGGATGCAGAAGAAGCCCGTGACGACAACTGTTCCTTGCCTTTTCTTTCGACTTCGACATCTATTTCTTGGCCGACGGCGAGGGAGATGCAGGCCTGGAACCCGCAGCCTTTTTCCATGACTTTCAGTGCTTTTTGAGCAAGGAAGGTCTCCAAGGCCTTCCGATGGCATCGCCTTGTAGCCTGGTTGAAACTCTCGCAAATCTCAAAGGCCTTCACATTGTGAGAGAGGCCCAATCAACAAGCACAGACACAGTGTGTCATTATTGTAGATTCTGTAGCTGGAAACACAATAATGGAACAAAGGCTCTGTGTCTTTCAGCGGCATACAGAGACGACAATGGTATAAGTTAAATTAAGAAAATAAACAGTAACAGCTATTTCAATGTTGTTTCTCTTCTGCAGGTCCAAGCAGGATGATCACCAACAGGAGAAAGAACTGAGGAGTGTTGGGGCCACCCACGTTATATACATGTTAACACTGCACATCATGGTATCCGGCCCCCAGCTAGCAAAAAGTTTCAGTGTGGTCCTGACACTGATGGCTTACAGTTCCAAAGGCGTGGCCTAATGGAAGCAATGTCCTTGATGAAGATGCATTTTTTCACTAAAGGAGCTTAATATGTATACCCTTGAGGAAAGGAGGAGGAAGAAGGGGCACATGACAGAAACTGTTAAGTACCTCAAGAGAATCAACAAAGTGCAATAGGGTAGCATCTTTCAGAAAAAGAGATGTGCCAGAACAAGGGGACATAATTTTAAGATAGAGGAGGATGGCTCAGGGGCAATGTGAGGAAGCATTTTTTCACAGAGAGGGTGGTGGATACATGGAACGGCCTTCCTGAGAAGGTCTTGGGGTCAAAAACAGTGGGGGAATTCAAAAATGCATGGGACAGACATAAGGCAATGCTTGTTGGGGTAGGAAGAAATAGGCTGTTGGTTAAATAGGATCTGCAGCTTATCTAATAGGTAGGGAAATGGGCAGACTAGGTGGGCCAAGCGGTCCTTATCTGCTGTCAAAGTCTGTGTCTCACCCAACGTGTGGCAAAGATATGAAACAAGCTCCCAAAGGATGCAGACAGTGCAAGGAGGACGCGGGGAGTACTGAAATCTTTCTTTCCCTCCTTTTCTTTATGAACCCTTCTATCTGCCAGCCCTCTTCTGCATCCTGCCTATTCATCCCTGTCACCCACCGACCCCAGGACTTACCTGGCTCCACCAATCCCCCATGGATTGCTTCCCATGGCAGGGCCAGGGGAGGGTGTCCTGCCCCCATCAGCCTGGCACTGATATCCAGACTTGAAGCCAGTGCTCAGTTTGAGGTGCATGGCCTGTACTGGGCTGGACTGTCATCCTGCCGGCACAGGCTCTCCTCATTTTTATTTCCCTGAACCCACCCCTTCCCCATATCCAGCCAGACCATGCATGCAGTAGGGTATCCCTGCAGAACAGGGAAGCTCCTTGACTCACCGCAGGGAGTGCTAGTGCAGCGGAATGCAACTCCATCCCTCCCCTGGCTGCCATGCACCAACACCTCCCCAGCCATGTGCTGCCTAGCTGGTTTTCCAAGTTTGCTGTCAAACTCTGGTCGCCAGCATGGGAGTGCGCAGTGCTGCTCGTCAGGTTATCAGGCAGCCCAGCACTGAAATCTATTACACCTACGCAGGATTAGTTCCTTGTAAGAAATAACATTGCTGGACAAAGCATTTACTTCACTTGGGAAAGGAGAGTCACAAAGAGCATGCCACCTGGCTGAGTTATTAGGCCTGGGAGTAGGGATGCCACAATAACACAGTATACAAACCCTCATCACCCGTTTGTTTTTTAAATATACAATCTAGCTAAAATAAAAATTAATAAAAAAAAGGTTTTATTTATTTAAAGTACTATTACTTATCAGTTACTGAATTTCTGAGCACCCGGGATTGTGATTCTTGTTATATATACAAAATCGGGCTGGCCCAACCTTGTGCGTATAACAAGAATTCACTGTATCACAATACTTTCCACCAACAATAATTTATCATCGTAAAAAACAATATTGTGACTATCATGCAGCAAGATATACTGCAATATACTGCAATAAAGCGTCTTAACTTGCTTTTCCGGCAGCATGCTCTTCAGGTGCAACCATGATTCCAGATTTCCCACCTTTCTCCAATCAGATTTTTACTGTTTTCCTAAAATTAAAAATGCTGCAGATTTTGGTGATAAATATATTTATTGTGACCCCCCCCCCCCAAAAAAAAATATCACAATATTAAAAATGTGATAATCGTAATATCTCTACCCAGGAGAAAAAAGATAGATCACATGACTTCAGGTCCCCAGACATTTTTACCACTGGTGGGCTTCCTTTCCATACTGCCAGGTTCATAAAATGTACTGGTACCCGTTGTGACGCTTGGCCAGCTGGTTATGATTGTTCTTTGATATCTGTAATATAAAAATGTGTGTGATTTGTAAGCAATAAGCCACGACAGGGTGTGCATTAGACACTTTAACACACAGCTAGGAGGCGTAGTGAGGCACGAGGCCACCGGCCGAGTGCGTCCAGTCTCCTAGCCGTGTGTTAAAAGTGTCTAACGATACCCTGGAGTGGCTACTGCATCTTAGAAATGGCCATCTTAGCAACTGCATTTAGTAGGTAAAATTTCCAATTTAAAGTAGGGAAAAAATATGTATGTTTGTGCCATTCTTAATAAAATAGTTCCTCCGCCTAAGTGTCCTGTGGGTTTTTTTTTGTTTTGTTTTATTTTTGCACTTAAGGAATTTTGTCCTAGAAAGGCTTCTGTACTTTAGGTCTAGTTGTCAGGGCAGTAATCACCTCACCGTCACCCACCCCCCATGCTGTGTGGAGACGAGAGAAGAAAAAAAAAAGTAAAATGCGCCTTTTTTTTTTCTTTATATACACAATTAAAAGTTCAAACTTCAAGAGCGAGTGGGCAGGCTGGTAGAGAGAGACAGGCAGTGAGCAGGTAGAGAGATAGATTGAGCGGGCGGGCTGGTAGAGAGATCGTGGTTGTTCCATTTAAAAAAAAATAGATGAACGAGCAGGAAGGTTGGGAGAGACATCGCAGCTGTACTTTCCAATTAAAAATAAGAATTTCAACAGCAAGGGGGCGGACTTGAAGAGAGATAGAGGAGCGGACGGGCTGGTGTACACATTGCGGCTGTTCTGTTCTCCCCCAAGCAACAAGCGAGTGTGCAGTTAATTTCATGCTATATTCAAACACTGGGGAAATCTGAACAGGAGGTCAGAGGTATTTGTTACGGTTCGGATGGCAACACTTATGGCACAAACAAGATGGCTGCATTTTGTTAAGGTTCTGAGTGGGCAGCATTACCTATATCAATGCTCACTGCTGGACCTTTTTCCTGTGCATCAGACTGAATATCACATTCCTGGCAGCCAATCGGAGATCCTATTTTATGATGCCCATTTCATAAGTCTCCATAAGGCAGCTGTGCCATGGGTCAGGTTTTAGTGGAAATAACAGGATATATTAGCCTGAAACCAGGAGGTATTTAAAGAACCAGAGAGACGTAATTAGAACTGACTCAGCTGCCAGGATATAGGGATCGTAAACTTTTATGACGTTTTAGAGGAAAAAAACATTTTTATACCAGGGTGTGAAAAGTCATAAAAATCCTTTGATCCTTGGGAAGAGGAACTGCTCAAAGATCAAAGAGGGGATGTTAATTAAGGAGTCATATTGGGAAATTAGTTTTTGCTGAAGTCACAGTATTTGAAATATCTCCTGACAGGAAGATCACGGTTTGTATAATTTTTTATATTCAACAGGAGGAGCTAGAGGACATCATAGAAGGGGTGGAAACAGAGTTTAAACTGTATTCTGCATTTCTACTGAGAGATATTTTCTTGTTGGATTCTTAAGAAACAAGAACTAACTTAAGCACTGTAAGAAGGTAATACATTAGATAGAAAAAGTCTAATTGTATTGTGGTAGGAGTTTTTGTTTGTACTTTTCCTTGTTTTCTTTTAAGTGATTGTATGCTTTGTGATATACTGTTCTGTGTTTACATTTTACATATTTTTATCCATTTTTAAGTAACCTTTTCATTTAAAAGACTGCCTGGGTGTGCCTTTGAAGTTCCTTTTTGCAGGTGATGTACAGATGGTTAAATCTGACAACTGTCCATAAGCTTAATGGTGTTACTGAACTGGAAAAGCTAAGAATATACTGAAGGTCTTTTATAGGGTTTTAAGGGTTTATTTTGGATACCTGGTTAGGTGCCCTTAGGTGAAAGATATCTGGCACCCCCCCCCCAAAAGAGCAGATTATCTGAGCCTGTACATTTGGGTACGCTAGCATAAGGTTCACAGTTTGAATCCCCCCCCGAACTTAAGACTAAAGGTGATTCGGACCCACAGGCAGAGAGAAGGGTTACCCTGTTCTGTTACCTGTTCACAATACTGCGCTCGGAGAGTGGCACTGTGGGAGCAGAGGGCATGACCTGCTGAGTGCATCTGTGACAGATTGGTGGCAGAGGTGGGATACATTTGGTAGCACAAGCTTTAATTGTTCAGTGTGTCAGCTTAATACTGTACAGCTCACTTGCAAAAAAAGGCAGTGATTTATTTTTAATAAGGAAACAGAACTATATCATTTTGCTTACAGTTGAGTTCCTACCTGTTTTATTTTTTTTTCTAAAGTGCAAGTTAGAGTGGCCATAGTTAGGGAAGAAGATGGATTCCAACTACAGCGGGTACACTTTAGACTAGTTGAAGCAGTTATGCCAGGACAGAGGAGTCCTGTACGAGGTGAGAGCCACCAAACAGAACCTCGTGGATGCCCTGATGACAGCAGATACCCAGAGCATCGAGTCACTGACTGTGACTGTAAGGGACCAAATCTTGAGCGTGGAGGGGCTAGCGGCCAGTGCAGTGTCCAGATCCGATGAGGATGACAGCAGGGCCAGTGTCAGTGAAGGGCCACAGCAGCAGAGGAAGGTCACCAGCATTCTGGAGCCAGAAGCAATCAGGCTGCAGATTGATTTGCATAGAATGGAGCTGGAGTTCCAAGAGAAGAGGGAGTGGGAACAGCAAAAAGCTAACCGTGAAGAGCACAAATGCCAATGAGCTGCAGAGGAGAAGAGGGAGCATGAACAGAGAGAGGCGGACCATAAGGTGCGTGAGCGTCAGAGGCGACATGAACTGGAGAAGCTACGACTCCAACCACTAGCACCAGAGCAGGTAAGTGGCTTGGGTTTAACTGGAACTACAGGTCTGGGTTGCAAACTGAATTCCAAAAATTGATAGCTGAATTTAAAGAGGGGGAGGATATGGATGCCTTTTTAAATTCCTTTGAAAAAGTTTGTAAGCAAGCTAAAATTCCTATAGGTTCCTGAAGCTTCCAGCTATCCCCGCTACCTACCGGGAAAGCTCGGGATGCATTGGGTCAAATGGACAATGAGGACAGTAATGATTACAGCAAACTTAAAGCTGCACTTTATAAAAAGTTTGATTTAACTGCTGAAGCATACAGAGCTAAATTCCGTAAGCTCAGGAGAAGCCCTGATATGAGCTACGAGAAGCTAGCCATGAAACGTCAGTTTTAAAATGTTGGTGGGAAGGAATTGAAGCAAACTCTGTAGATAAAATTGAAAATGCTATTTTGTTAGAACAGTTTTTGGGCATGCCCAGCAGAGTTGAAAACCTGGCTGGAGGACCGAGATCCAAAACACAGCAAGAAGCTGCTGAACTCTCGGACCACTATGCCAAGAGCAGACCTGCTCTGAGAGCAAATGGGGCAGGTGTGGCAGCGCAGAAAGGGAACAGCGCACCTTCAGGGCAGCTAAAACACTCATTGCCTCCACCGAAACCAGTTAGCCCCAGGTTTCAAAGAAAAGATTTCTCTGAAAAAAGAAATGAATGTTGGGTTTGTAACGAAACTGGGCATACTGCCAGACAGTGTCCCAAAATGACAAGCAATACGTAGAATAGGGCTAGGAAAGAAATGGGTTGTTTGTGTGTCCCTTGAAGCATGACTGTGAACATGAGGGAACACATGCACCCAGTCACAGTGAATGGTTGTACAGACACAAGGGTTAAGGGACACAGGGGCATCCCTGACATTGGTAAAAGGGGATCCGATAGAGCCTGGTCAGCGTCTACCCAATAAATTTGTAACTATGCAAGGGTTCACTGGTGAGAGCACCACAATGCCACTCGCTAGTGTTCTCCTGGACTGGGGTGAAACCAGGGGAACTGTGCAACAGGTGGCTGGAGCCAAAACTTTAGCAGTGGATGTCATCCTTGGCAACAATCTCAAACAGGGGATGGTGTGTGCAGTTACCCATAGCCAAGCGGCAAGGGAAAATTGTAGTTCCCTGGACTCCACAGAAGCCATTGTGGACACCACTGGGAGGCTGGTTCCCCAGCCTGCGTCTCCTGATATGGAGACTAAAGAAAAGGGGGTAGAAATTTCCCCAGTAGCAGTTAGCCACACAGCTACGGAGGGTTTCTCTGAGGAAGGAGGGGTGACCCATTGTCAGAGGGTTAGGGATGACCGTGATCCTAAGTGCCCTGACGCTAGTGCTAGGGACCCTAGTTTAGAGACTGAAGGGGACCTGTCCCATGCCTTGGGAATGTGTAAGGAGTTTGTAGCTGCTCAGAAAAGTGTCCCTAGTCTAGAGAAGCTGAGGGCTTGGGCAGACTGACGGAGCATAGGGAGGTGACGGTAAACATAAGGTTTATTGGGAAAATGGACTGATGTATACTCGGGCTGTGCGAACAGAGGGAGGGATGATAGGCAGGCAGCTTGTCGTTCCCCAGGGGTATCATGAGCAGTTGCTCAAGACTGCACATGATACTCCCTTGTCTAGTAATCTGGGAATCATGCGCACTACGCAGCTGTTGGCCCAGAATTTCTATTGGCCCAATTTCACCCAGCAAGTGAAGGAGTATTGCAGGTTTTGTCACCGGTGCCATGAAATGGGGAAGGCAGGTAAGAAAACCCAAGCCGTTCTACTTCCATTGCCCACAGTGGAGGAGCCATTCCAGAGGGTGGGAATGGATATTGTGGGGCCTTTAAATACCCCCAGCTCCTCCAGGAAGAGGTTCATCCTGACTGTGGTGGATTATGCCATCCGGTACCCCGAGGCAGTCACCCTATCCTCAATCAGGACAGACAAAGTGGCAGATGCTTACTTGGTATTTTCTCCCGTGTTGGGTTTCCACAGGAGGTTATCACCGATCGAGGGGGTTCCTTCATGTTGAACCTGATGAAATGTTTGTGGGAGAAGTGTGGGGTGGTGCAGAGACGCACGACACCTTATCATCCGCAAGCCAATGGTACCCTAAAGTCAATGCTCCAGGTGTTTGCTGAACAGCATGGGAGGGACTAGAAGAAATACCTTCCCCACCTGTTTGCATACAGGGAGGTGCCTCAAAAGTTGACAAGATTTTCCCAGTTCAAACTCTTATACGGACGCTGGGTACGTGGGCCCCTAGACTTGATCCGGGAGGACTGGGAAGACAAGCATGCCACCCAGGGAACTCCCATAGTGGATTACGTCCTTGGGTTTAGGGAAAGGATGAAGGAGCTTATGGGGACAGCCCAGAGCAACCTGGCAGCTGCCCAATGGAAACAAAAAGTGTGGTACGACCGCAGAGCCAGAGCTCGCTTGTACACGATTGGTCAGTAAGTCATGGTCCTTATTCCGGTAAGGAAAGACAAGCTGCAGGCTGAGTGGGCAAGACCGTACAAAGTAGTTAGAAAGGTAAATGACGTGAACTATATCATAGAGTTACCTGACAGAAGGCAGACAGAAAGGATGTACCATGTCAGCATGATGAAGCCATATGCTAATAGGGCTGACCTGGTGTTTGCAGTATGTACGCCTGGGGAGGGGACGACGAAGGAGACCCCCTTCTAGACTTGCTGGAAAAAAGCAAGCAGGGGTCCTCTCTGGAGGCAGTTAAACTGTCTCCCCTGCTGGCCCAGGACAAGATCCAGGAAGTAAGGAAGGTTTTAGCAGACTTTGCCCCATTGTTTAGCGCCAAGCCTGGACTAACCCCCTTAGTAATGTATGATGTGGCTATGGGGACACAGATGCCCATACGGCGGAGAGCATATCGGGTGTCAGGGGCTGTCGAAAAGGACATTAGGAGGGAGGTGGAGGAAATGCTGGATGTAGGGGTAAATCCAGAGATCCCACAGCCCCTGGGCCTCACCCATTGTCCTTGTGCCCAAGCCAGATGGCTCTACTCGTTTCTGTGTGGACTATCGTGGACTGAATGCAGTCACAAAGTCAGATGCCCACCCAATGCCCCAGACAGATGAACTCCTGGACAAGCTGGGCAGGGTGACCTACCTTCCAACTACTGACCTGACAAAGGGGTATTGGCAGGTAGAGTTAACGAAGAGAGCTAGGGAGAGGTCGGCTTTCATCACTCCGATAGGCTTATTTGAATTTAAAGTAATGCCTTTCAGAATGAAGAACGCTCCAGCCACTTTCCATACGTTGGTGAACCAGGTGTTAAATGGTGCTGAGGAGTATGCCGTGGCGTACCTGGATGACACTGCCATCTTTAGTGCCAGCTGGGAGGAACACCTGTCACACCTTAGGGAAGTGTTGGGCAGGATACAGAGGGCCGGGCTCACTATCATACTAACATACTAAAATGCCAGCAGAATAGGCCTAACGGTCTTTCGTGTCTGCTTGTTTAGTCAGCCCCCACCCTGGGAGCTGACCTTGCTGCCCCCCTCGCCTTCTCTGGCTTCTCCCTTCCCAGTTCCGATATTCTCGCTGCACTGGATTTTGCTTCCAGAACCCTTGCCCTGTACCTGTCCCACCCCCTCTTGAACCCCTCCACTGTCTCTGCCTCCATCAGCCCCCTAGGCAGCGCATTCCACGGCTCCACCACCCTCTCAGTGAAGTAGCACCTCCTTCCTCCCCTGAATCTTTCCCCTCCAGCTTCCACCCATGCCCTCTAGTGACCCCTCCTCCTTCCTTCGAAGTACCCTGACTGTTCCTCCCCTATTTACTCCCTTCATGTACCTGAAGACCTCTATCATGTCCCCCCAGTCCCTTCTCTCTTCCAATGTGTACATATTTAGCTCTTCAAGCCTCTTCTCATAGGTCCTGTCCCCCAAGCCCCAAATCATTTTGGCTGCCCTCCTCTGGACCCTCTCCAGGACTTTAATGTCCCTCTTTAAGTGTGGCCTCCAAAACTGCACGCAGTACTCGAGGTGCGGCCTCACCAAGTAGTTATACAGAGGGAGTATCACTTCCTTCCTTCTGGAGGTGATCCCCCTAGCGATGCATCCCAGCATCCTGTTGGCCTTGGCTGCTGCCCTCCTACAAGCCTCCGAGTTGTTCATCTTGACATCCACCACCAACACCCCTCGGTCCCTCTCGGCCATCGAGACTTGTAGCATCTCTCCCCCAGGGTGCACACTTGGCCCAGGTTTCTGGCCCCCAGGTGCAGTACCCTGCATTTCCCTGCATTGAACCTCAGCTTCCACTTTCTAGACCATCTTTCCGGAGCCTCCAGGTCCCCCATGTAGGGCCACCCTCCCCTCCTCCCCATCCACCACTGCCCCCAGTTTTGAGTCATCCGCAAAGAGACTCATCTCACTCCTGATACCTATCCTTATGTCACAGACATAGGCGTTGGGTAGGAGGGGCCCAAGGACTGATCCCTGTGGGATCCCACTAATGACCCTCCTTGGGGATGAGACTATCCCACCAACTACAACCCTCTGGGTCCGGTCCTGGAGCCAAATGCCTATCCATCTGATCATCTGGTTTCCCACCCTCATTTCTCCCAGCTTATCCAACAGGCCCTCGTGCAAAGCTGAGAAGTGCGAGGCAGTCATGGCTGAAGTGGCATACCTCGAGCATGTTGTAGGCTGGGGACAGCTCCATCCTAACCAAGTAAAAATAGAAGTGATCAAGGCATGGCCCAGACCAGAAACGCAGAAGCAGGTTAGGAGTTTTCTAGGGACAGCAGGGTACTATAGGAAATTTGTACCCAATTACAGTGCCCTGGCTGCTGCCCTATCTAACCTGGTAAAGAAAAGGATACCCAAGAAAATTACCTGGGAACCAGCCTGTGAAAAAGCCTTTACCAGACTGAAGGAGGCACTGTGCAGCGCTCCTGTATTGACAAGTCCCGACTATAGCAGACCCTTTATAGTTCAGACTGACGCCTCAGACATGGGTATTGGGGTAGTACTGATTCAGACATCCAGCCAAGGGAAAGACCAACCGGTAGTGTACTCGAGTAAAAAGTTACTTTCCAAGGAGCACGCATACTCTACTGTGGAAAAAGAGTGTCTTGCCATCGTGTAGTCTCTAAAGAAGTTACAGCCATACTGATACGAACAGCATTTTGAGGTACAAACAGACCACAACCCCCTGGTTTGGCTGACCCAAATGGGAAAAACTAATGACAGACTATTAAGATGGAGTCTTTCCTTGCCAGGGTATGACATGACAATCTTACATAGGGCTGGAGCGACCAATCAGAACAGCGATGGCCTTTCGCATCTTTATGAGGAGTGAACTGATTTGGGAAGCTCATCCCATGCAGGGGATAGAGCCCCCAAATTCAGTCTAGGTGGGGAGGATTGTGATGCTTGGCCAGCTGGTTAGGATTGTTCTTTGATATCTGTGTAATGCCCTCACCCCTGCCTTTTTGCAAATGACAGGTGGCATGCTGTTGAAGCTGACAGCAGTACCTGGTGGGGACGGGGTTCGGGGAGGACAAGATTACTCGGCACAGGTGGCCTAGGTCTGGCTACTCTGCACAGGGGCACCCAAGTAAATCCGAACACAGGAAGCAATAACTAATGTCCAAAATCAGAAATGGGATTCTACAGTGTGGCTTTTATTCACATCCAAACTGAACAAACAAAGCATAGCTGGACCCCCACAGGGCTACATTCCTGGTAATGCAGATTAGAGATAACAGAACACTCCTTCACTATTCCAGCCCTCAGGCTCTGAACCCACCAGGTACACAGCCCGGACCTGCACACAGCTTTGGGTACACAGTCCGACTTGTACACTACTTGGGTTTTCCCCATGGCCCGGCTCTCCCACCGGCCACTTGATCCGAGGTCCATATGGGAATGAACCAGTTTTCCTGTTGGTGGCTCCCCAAACCACCTTAGAGCCTTCAACTCCTAAAGGGAAGTTTTCCTTCCGATCCCACGCCTGGGTACTTCCCCCACCACTGGCCAAGTGCATGAGGCAAAGTAGAAATCCACAGAGCAAATCCGTAGAGGTGGACCTGGTTACTAAAGATGGGGGTCTCCCACCTCCAGCTCCCACAATCCATACCCGGCCATTTCTCTGGACACTAAACAACTCTTTTCTGAAAGCTTGGCAATGTAGATTACTGGGTAGACGTATGTCACATCTCCACTACATGTCTTGACTTTCCCTTTGTGCTGGACTTGAACATACTTTTACTTTTGGCTAAGCTTATTACTCTAGGCCTCCCACTACTTCAGTAGTAGTCCAATCCCAACTTTAACACAGTTCAGGATGAAACATGGGCCCTTAAGTAAGAGCAGAACTCACCCTTCGGTTGCAGGTGCACCACAGGCGAATCACGAAATCTTCGTGTACCCCACACACGTGGACAAAATAAGGCAGCTTCTTTCTCCAGCAGTAGCCAGGGGGTTGCCCCTGGAATAGCAGGCAAACCTTTCTGCGGCACAGAGACCTGTATAAGCAGTCTCCACCACTTAAATAAAAAAGCTTACTGTGTCTCTCTTTCAGCGGAAACACACACCTTTCCCTAAATGTAGCCCTATTTCAGAGCTGACGCTCCAAGAGCCTGAGCACACAGCTGCTGTACTCCTCTCACAACAATCTCCAACTGCAGACTACTTACACTCTGACTGTTAAAACTTCCCAACATTCTACTCTAACTCCCTTCCGCAGATTCCATTGTGGCTCATGCAGTTGCGATAGTTCTATGGTGATGTCATCCCTCAGTCTCGGCTGAGACTGAGAACAGAGTGAGACAGTGTGAAATCCATTTTACTGGAGTTTCACAAGCTGCATTCCCTGCCTACCACTAGGTCTTACTGGGATTCTAGTAACCCCGGGTAACAAAGGGGTTACATTTGTAATATAAAAATGTAGTGTGTGATTTGTCTCCATAAGGCAGCTGTGCCATGGGTCAGGTTTTAGTGGAAACAACAAGATATATTAACCTGAAACCAAGAGGTAATTAAAGAACCAGAGAGACTTAATTAGAACTGACTCAGCTGCCAGGATATAGGGATCGTAAACTTTTATGGCGTTTCAGAGGAAAAACTTTTTTATACCATGGTGTGAAAAGTCATAAAAATCCTTTGATCCTTGGGAAGAGGAACTGCTCAAAGATCAAAGAGGGGATGTTAATTAAGGAGTCATATTGGGAAATTAGTTTTTGCTGAAGTCACAGTATTTTAAATATCTCCTGATAGGAAGATCACTGTATAATTTTTTATATTCAACAAGAGGAGCTAGATGACATCATAGAAGGTGTGGAAACATGGAGTTTAAACAGTATTCCCTTTTTCTACAGATACATTTTCTTGTTGGACTCTTAAGAAACAAGAACTAACAAGCACTGTAAGAAGGTAATACATTAGATAGAAAAAGTCTAATTGTATTGTGGTAGGAGTTTTTGTTTGTACTTTTCCTTGTTTTCTTTTAAGTAACTGTATGCTTTGTGATATAGTATTTACAGTTTACATATTTTTATCCACTTTCAAGTAAACCTTTCATTTAAAAAGACTGCCTGGGTGTGTCTTTGAAGTTCCTTTTTGTAGGTGATATACAGATGGTTAAATTTGACAACTGTTCATAAGCTTAATGGTGTTACTGAACTGGAAAAGGTAAGAATATACATAACGTCTTTTATAGAATTTTAAGGGTTCATTTTGGATACCTGATTAGGAGCATCCCCCCCAAAGAGCAGATTATCTGAGCCTGTACATTTGGGTACGCTAGCATAAGGTTCACAGTTTGAATCCCCCCAGAACTTGAGACTAAAGGTGATTCGAACCCACAAGCAGATAGAAGGGTTACCCTCTTCTGTTACCTGTTCACAATACTGCGCTCGAAGGTTGGCACTGTGGGAGCAGAGGGCCTGACCTGCTGAGTGCGTTTGTGACACCAGTCGTCCCATTAAGTGATGGCTACAGCTGTTTTGTATGATGCTAAATGCAGCAGCTACCGGAAGGAGGTGAACACGATGGATCCTTCCTGCTTGTTTTCCCAATCTACCATCTCTCTTCCTGTGATCCAATATAATATCACAATCTCCAACAGATGTGAAATGGCAGCCCCACGAAACTGCAATGCAGTCCCATTTTCATTTCAATTCACTGCCCAGCTGCACTCATCCCCACAGCTGTTTTAGGTCGCTCTTCTCAACGCAATTTATCTTTCTTGGCAAAGGGTTTGCACTGTTCTTTCCAAGCATGGGTCAGGTTATTTTAAGGCTTTTAATGCTATTGACCGGTACTATAATAAAGCCCTCTGCTCTCTCACTGCACCAATGACAAAGGGTCCGTTCAGCCAAACCTGGTAGAATCCACAGGTAAAGCCACCAACTGCAGTTGGAACATTAACAAGTGTAGGTGTGTGAGACAGAGGAATTACAGGTAACCAGACATTTTCCCCCCCTTCAGTCATGGCTTTCTCTGGAACCAGGCCCATGTTCCTTCACTTGGCAGACACCCAACTCAGCCCCATCTTGCAACTAACAACCCTGTTACTGCCCACTTTCCCGGTGCATCCTTCCATGACAAGGGAGGGCATCTTCTCCCTGGCAACATATTCAGGATACAGGGCAGTTGGTGGGCCTCATGGGGCGAGACCAGAGTGTGCCAGCTGTGGGCATTATCTAGATGAAACCTGACTGTTTTTTCCAGTTCCTTCCCTCCCACCATGGCACCAGTCCTGTGTACACATGTACAGACTGTCTATGAGACAGCCATCTTCCCAGCCCTCCACAACAGTCAGAACTCTGTGTCAGCCTTCCCCAGCTAGCAGTGCCACCATGAGGAAGCACTTATCAGCCTCCCAGGGCCAAATGACCAGCTCCTGAGTTGGCTTTCCAACCAGAGTGGCTAACACTGCAGCGCATCGGGCAATCCAACATTTATTTTTGTTTTTAAGAAAGGCAGTGTGGTCTAGTCATGGATAGTGCACAGAACCATGAAGCAGACTAGGCAGACCAAGCAGTCCTTAATGCAGACAAATGTACATTTCTATGTGTCACAAGAGTACAGATTCGACCTTGAGTAACAATTTGACCTTCTTGTGCTTCAGTCCCTCCCAGCTGTAAGACTGGATTGAAACAGGACCCCTCTGTAAAGGAGACACTGTATCTGGAACTATCCTGAGTAAATAAATGATCAAGCAAACACACAGAAATGCAAATCAGTTTCCATACTATCCCACTGTCCACATCAGGGCAGTGGCATTCAGATTTCCCAGCAGTACATACACACAGTCTGCAAAATCCTCCTCCCCCCATGCCTTATGTCCATTCTCAAACCAGGGTCTGAGTCATAATGGTAACCCTACAGCTGTGTCAATGGGCATCACTTTTATTATATAATGTATTTATCCAGGATAGCCCAACTAAGATGCAACATCTTGTTTTCAGTGGGGTCCTGCTTCTACTCATTTCCACAGCTGGGTGGACTGGAGCTCTGGGAGGTTAAGAGACTTGCCCAAGGTCACGTAGTAAATACTTGGCTCTAGCAAAGGTCTGAACTTGCAGTCAAGCTGTTGCTCTAACCACTACACCACCCTGCCTCCCCAATGCAATGTACTTTTAATGTCACTTCTCAGGATGTAGCAAGTCACAGACACCCCCAAAAAAAGTCAGGAGACAACTGACTAACTGAAAACAAATTAGGTGAACAATGAACTGGTGGTTCTGACCTTAACGGTTTGGTCCAGGGAGGCTGTGGCAACACGAGCGAGAGGGCCTCCAACGCCACAATGAATATCTGTCACGGGGAGGGTGTGTCGAGACCAGACGTGTCGGGGCTCCGGGTTTCGAGACAGTTCCGCCTGCAAAACACTGAATGGGGGGGGGAATCATTTTTAATTACTGATTCTATGCTAGGCAGCACAAAATACAACAGGAATACTGTCAGAGTAAGCAATTATCAGAAGTGGCCAAAGCGCCAGAGAAGGGGAGGAACGGCGTAAAATACACCATTTTACAAGAAATACTCAAACAATTTTTGTAAAGATATTTTGCACTATTTTTCACACTTTCAAGTACAGCACAACAGCAATGCACACAAAATCTTCTGGTATAATCATATCACAACTATCTCTAAATGCCACTTTCCCAGTAGAAGCTGTTTTTAATACTGGTTCGCGTTCTGGTACTTTTCTATACTTACTTGCCTATTTGTAACACCAGTGGCCGTTTCTGATTTACACTCTGGTTGTCACATGTGGTGCCTCTCCATAAAAGCAGTCCAAGGAATGAACTAGGGAATTAGAGGCCAGTCAGTCTGACCTCAATAGTAGGGAAAATGGTGGACTTTCTTGAAGAAAACGCACTACAAAATGAGAGGCAGCATGGGTCTGTGTCGGGAAGGTCCTACCAGACTAATCTGATTGACTCTTTCGATTGGGTGATCAAGACAGTGAACCGCAGCCAAGTGCTTGATGTCTTATATCTGGATTTCAGCAAGGCCTTTGTCTCTGTACTTTATAGAAGATTGCTCAGGAAGTCGGTGGATCTGAGGATGGGGCCAAACTCGCTAGATGGATCAAAAAGGCCGGCGATCAGTGGGATCCCACAGTGCTTGGTGCTCGGTCCAGTATTAACATCTTCATCAGTGACACAGCTGACAGAATCAAGGGTAAAATCTGTCTGTCTGCGGATGACACAAAACTGTGTAGGAGGATGGACACAGAGAAAGGGAGACAAGAACTAAGGGAAGACCTGGCTAAGTTAGAAATGTGGTCTGGCATTTGGCAACTGGGGTTCAATGCTAAAAAGTGCCAGCCCGTCAGTGCAGTGGTTGGAATTCTGCTTGTGATGCCGGTGACCAGGGTTCAGGAATGGACCCAGGACACCGGAGGACTGGCCGGTGGGGAGAAGGCTCGCGCGTTGGAAGACAGCTCGCCTTTTCCCGGGGGGAGGGCTGGGATGCAGCCCAGTGCCTGCTGACTCCTGGCGAAGGCTGGGAGCACAGCAGCACGCTGGAATCCACTGACTGAGGGGCGTGGCAGGCGTCGACATGAGCCTAGACATCAGTGGCACACCATGCCCCCCCCACCCCAGGCAGAAAAACAGGGAGGAAATGCAGCTCCTGTACCAGCTAGATGACGGCTGCCAGTTCCAGCCAACACACAAGCCCCGTAGCCAGCCATACCCACCTCAGCAGCTGCACCCAGGGCCAACTGAAGAGTGCATTGGCCACCCCATCTGTGCCTTCCCTGTCGGAGAGGGACCCATCCGACGAAGGGTTACGCCGGGTTACCCAGCGTGATGGCTGCAATGTGAGGTGGGGCTGGGGGGTAGGGTGCATGCAGGGGGCCTAGAAGGCTTGAAGGCATGGCCGGCCTAAGGGCAGCAGAAGCCAAAAAAAAAAAACACAAAAAAGTGCAAAGTTATGCACTTAGGAACAAGGAACCCAGAGACCAAATACTAGTTGGGTGGTGTGCAGGTCACCAAGTCTGAGGAAGAAAAGGCCCTGAGGGTTATCATCAGGAGTGACCTCAAGTGATCGGCACACTGCAGGACAGCAGCAGCAAAAGCAAATCAGATGCTGGGCTGCATGGCCAGGGGGATTGCCAGCAGAAAGGCGGAGACTGTACTACCGTTGCACAGATCACTGGTAAGACTGCACCTAGAGTACAGGGTGCAGTATTGGTGTCCTTATCTCAAGAAAGGTGTTAATTTGCTGGAGATGGTCCAGACAAAGGTGAAAACAATGATCCAGGGACAGCAGGGAAATACCTACGAGAAGAGGCTCAAGTGGCTCAACCTGTATTCCCTTGAGGATAGAAGGGACAGGGGAATGACTGAGACCTTGAAACACCTTAAAGGTATTAACAGGGTGAGCACAGGGGGTCTCTTCAGTCTTAGTGGGACGTCTTAGTGGGAACAAGTCCACCAAGGGGCATAGTGTAAAGCTGGTAGGAGAAAGATTCAAGAGAGACGAGGAAGCATTTTTCCACTGAGGAAGTGGTGGCCAAGTGGAACCAGTTGCCAGAAGCGGTCTCCCTGAAAACGGTGGACAGCTTCAAGAGAAACTGGGACAGAATGGAAGGGAAATAAGCTGGGGGCAGGAGGGCACTGATGGGTGTCAGTGGGGGCGATTTGTGGGAGCAGGTCCCACTGTAGACACGGGGGGCCTGCATAATCGAGCAGACAAGACAGACCACAAGGCCTTTACTTGTTGGCATGTTCTTATGTTTGTATGCAAGTACCATTTTAGAACTGTATGATGAAGTTTACGTCCCTCTCAGCCACAGAGTTCTGCAGTAGAACATGGATGCACTGTGCCAACAATGGAAGAGCTGATCAAGGACACAAACTACAGCATACAGTTCTAACACAATACTTACTACCTGGGTGTAAACCAGAAACAACTAGTATAACAATAACGCCTGTAGTGATATAGCAGCAAGAGAATTAGAACCAGTTTTTAAGAATTAGCTTCTGCAGGGAAAAATGACTTACAGGTTCAGTGTGGTCCTCCTTTAATGGGTTCCTTTGAGCTCAGCAGCTGACTTCAGGGCAGGACAGGCTATTGTGATGTCATCTGCATTGTAAAAGCTGCTCTCTGATTGGGTCAGAAAAAACTCCAGCTGCAGAATGCTTGTTTCTGACACGTGTACAACCTGTAAAATAAACGACTGACATATGCAACAACTGAAATGAATATTTATTTCAGAGGCTGCATATACCATCAGCTAAAACATATAGAATAGTGGATGGGTGACCATCCACAACCAGGCTGTGTTTCCATCGAGGTTATTGATGACATCATAGAGACTTCGAGAGCGAAGCTCGAGAGGTCTCCATGATGTCTTCAACAACCGAGATGAAAACACAGCCATAGTTGTGGACGGTTAACCATCCACTATTTTATACAGTTTATGGTTCCTTGCTTGTTTTTTGTTTGTTTTTTTTCTTTTTTTACCTTAGTTATGTCTTGCTGTTCCCGCTCCAGCTCTCTCCAGTTTGTCTCGCTCGGACTTAGTTCGGCTTCACCCCGTCCCGCCAGCTCGTCTAAGCCAATTTTAGTTTAAAAAAAAAAAAACTAAACACAAAATGACTCGATTCACTTTTTTGTGACCTGGAGCCTTATGAGGCTTTCCTTGTCAAACGAGGAGGCTCCTCCCACCAGCCGCTAAGTCACGCCGCCATGCTGTACAGTTTTTTCTGTCCTCCACAGCATTGTTCAATGAGCCAATCAGGTGGTAGGAGGCAAAAGTTGCTGTACTATCGATGTGACATCAGAGCGATAGTACACAAATTTTTTTGACCTTTGAACCGTCCTACAACAAGATTTTGAAAGCCACGGCTTTCTAGTCACAATAAGCCCTTACCATATACTATAACTATATTGTATGAGCACTTTTCACTCTATTACCGGTGAATAACAGGGCTAGATAACCACTTTTATTCAGCCATGTTGGTTATATCTGTCATGGTATGTATCTGTGTTCTGATACAGGGACACCACGGGTACATTGTGAGGCGAGGGGGTATGCCGAGTGCCTTTAAACACCCAAGAAGTCCATATATGATCACAGCAGGACACCTCCAAAGGGTATTGTTCCACTTATAAAATATGTCCTAAATTCATCTGTAAAAGTGTAAACTGTCATTTAGTTCTGAACTGTCCGGGTGTGCTCTGCTAACTTGACAGCCAGGTGATGTTCGCAGCCAGATTGCTAGGATTTTGTCACCTATTTTATTTACTTCTCGGAATTACAAATACTTTTGAGTCAGAGACTCATTTACAAAGGCTCCACGTCCAAGCATATAAATAGATTACACTACAGACAAAGTACAATAAAATAGTACAGACAGTGGGATATTGAAATCACAAGGCAGAATTATGTAGTAAACGAATGCCTACACATTTGGGTAACAGTTGGCATTGTGTATGTTTGTGAACACAGTGGGTGCAGATGATAATAGAGGGCACAGACAAGAACATTAGGTGACACTTGAGCCATCAGTGAGGAGACATGGTCAATAAAAGCATGGGGTTCCAATCTCAGTGCAAATTGATTAATAACAAGGAAAGGTATCAGCATGAACGTGTAGAGGGAAACAGGTAAGGTGGGGTGTTGGAGGTAGAAAATACAAATTTATAACACAAATTACAGGCTGGTGCACCAACAGTGCGACACGGCAACGTCTGAGCAGTCAGACTATTGGTTTTGTCAAGTAACAGAGTGAAGAGAAGGAGCAAAAGCAGAGTAGTCAGCAAGGGTCACACTTTCTTGAACTGCCAGCAATAGTACAAGTATGACAAAGGAGGCTGTACAGAGAAGCCTCTACATGTACTCCGAGAACAGCAGAGCCGGGGGGACATGCCAGAGACCTTTAAACGCCTTTGGAAAATAAACAGGGTGGAGTGTAGGGGAACTTTTAGACTGAGCACATGTGTGTTACAAGAGGGAATACAATGAAGTTTGTCAGGAGAGGTTTCAGGAGGGAGGTGAGGAAGCACTACTGCACAGAAAGGGTAGTGAACAGATGGAACAGTTTTGCTTAGGGAGGTGGTGGGGGCAGAGATAGTGACAGGATTCAAGCACGTGTGGGAAAGGCCATGGGCATCATTAAAAGAAGAATCACCCTGAGAGGGTGGGGGAAGTAGGGGCACATAGGGCCCCTTGCCACTACTTAAGGTAGGTAAGCAGGATACAGGCAGATTAGATGGGGCTTGCGGTTCTTTTCTGCCAACAAAATCTATGTTTTCTATGTTTCTTCAATGTTAAAGGACACAGAGAGGTTGGTACCAAGCTATATAAGACACAATATTATGATACGAGGGAAGGTCCTTATGTCCCTTGAGGCTACTCATGGAGAGGGTCAGTAATATAAATCATACTTCCAACAATTCCACATTGTATTAAGTGCAACTCTGATTTGTAATCAGTTTTAGAAATAAAACACAGTACCTAAATGCAAACTCCAAAATAACATGACATTATGTGTTAGTGCCCTGAACTGGGAGCTTTAATTAAGACTGTGTGTGCGTGTGCGTGTGTGGTAGTGGGTTTTGTTTGGTTTTGGGATTACGTAGTTAGGGGGGGATGCGTCTGGGAAGGTATGTGGGTCTGGGGCAGGCCAGGATAGTGTATGGGGCATCCCAGTTGTTTGACCTGCGGCCTTTTTTCAGCCTCCCTGTGTCGGATATTACAGCAAGGCGCTGCAGAGAGGTTGGACTAAGGAGGAGCCATAGGATTCGGTCAGGACAGGGTGCCCCTTGCACGGCGGGTGGTGGTAGGATCGAGGTAGTGGGGTGCAGAAGGCGCCCTGGGATTAGACGGGACTTAGGGAGAGGCCAGATGTGTTTAGTTCCTGTCACCAGGGTTCCCACCAGACCGAGTGGGCAGGCAGCCAGAGGGACTGCACTGTCCACCAATCCCCTGAGGGCGGTGCTTTCCAATGTCAGATCGGTCAGAAACAAGACTGCAATTATAGTGGACTTGGTTTCTACAGCCGATCTGGCTTGCATTACGGAGACCTGGATTGGTGATAATGCTGGCCCAGTTTTAGAGGCTCCCATCCCGTCCGGGTATACTGCAGTGCACAGCCCCAGAGTGGAACGCAGGGCTTGGGGGGGTAGCTATCTGTTTTAGTTCCGAGCTGAGCTTCACCGTGCACCTAGTGAGAGCACCATATTCCTTTGAATGTGTGGCCATTCGTAGGGGTCTGGGCACAGGCTGCTTGATTCTCCTGATTTACCGCCCCTCCAGAGTGGTGGGACATTTCTTGCAGGAAGTGACAGATTTCATCGTCGGTGAAACACTACATTGGAGACCCCCAGATGTCTGGCGTTGGGGGGGTTTCAATGTTTGGGCCGAGGATGAATCTTCTCGGCTTGGTTATAACTTCCTTCAGATGATGTCATCTCTGAGCTTTGCGCAGGAAGTTTCCTCCGCGACCCATCAGGGTGACCACATGTTGGATTTGGTGTTCTCACTGGGGTTTGAGACAAACAGTCTCAGCATTGATCAGGTCGTTTGGTCCGATTATTGCACGGTGAAGTTCTGGTTCAGGACCCCCAGGTAGCCCTCCCTCTGCAGAGATGGTCAGCTATCACCCTTTGAGGGGGTTGACCCCGAGGGTTTTTTGGCGGTGACTGACCTATCTAGTGTGGACAGTGCATGCGTTGGGGGTGTGAATGAGCAGTGGCCGCCTATAATAAGGCGCTTCTGGTGCACTGACTCCCCGCACCAGCCTATGCACGACCCAGGTCTTTCACTGAGGTCCCCTTGGTATGATGGGGACCCTGCTGCGAAGACCACCTTGGGTTGAGATTACAGCGCTGTTAGGAAATTCTGCCTGAAGTGGACAACTGGCTCTGCGTCGCACTACTGTGCATACCAGGGGGCAATCAACCGCAAGAAAGCAGAATTTCTGTCCAGGGAGATTGCTGCCAGGAGGAACCGACCAACTGTGCTCTTTCGGACTGTGGACAGGCTTCTTCATCCTTCCTGTCTACAGCCGAAGGTAGCCTTTTCAAGCGCATTATGTGAGGAGTTTGCTCGGTTCTTCTCGGACAGGGTGTCTGCCATCAGGCAGGAGGTTCTGCCAGTGGACCAGAATTTGGCCGACAGTGGTCGACATGGGCGACCGGAGAGCACTCCGCCTGGTTGGGGTGAGTTTAGACCGGTGGAGGTGGCTGAGGTCAGTAAGATTGCTTCCAAGCTGCGGCACACCTTTTGTGAACTGGACCCGGTGCCAACTTGTTTCTTAATGAGATGTGTTGACTCCATTTGCCTTGACTGTCCGGTGTTCCCTATCGTAGGGGGTCTTTCCTGAAGTCTTGAAGGAGGCATTGGTGAGACCCCTTCTGAATAAAACATCGTTGGACCCTGACGTCAAGGCAAATTACCATCCTATCTCCAATCTCCCATTTTTGGGTAAGATTGTGGAGAAGGTGGTGGCGCTTCAGCTTGAGGAGCATCTCGAGGCCCATGATTTATATGAGCCACTCCAGTCTGGGTTTCGTCCGAGGCATAGCACAGCAATCGCGCTCGTCTGGGTGCATAATTACCTCCTTAGGGCTGGAGATCGAGAGGAGGGGACAATTTATGTTCTCCTCGATCTCTCTTCAGCATTTGACACGGTGGACCATCAAGTGTTACTTGACCGCCTAAGGTAATTCTGTGGACTTGCCGGCACCGTTATCTGCTGGTTTGAGTCTTTTGTATCTAACAAGAGGCAGAGGGTAGTGATGGGGAATTTCTCCTCCTCCCCTGTCAACCTGTTGTGCAGAGTTCCCCAGGGTTCGGTCCAGTCACTGATGTTGTTTCCGCGTACATGCTACCCCTTGGAGAGATCATTAAGAAGTACAGTCTGGGTTTTCACTGCTATGCTGATACCCAGCAGTACCTCTCCTTTGCCCCTGGAACATCTTGCACAGTGGAAGTGCTTAACAGCTGCCTAGCTGAAATTAATGACTGGATGGCCTCCAGCTGGTTGCGACTGAACCCCAGTAAGACGGAGGTACTGGTGGTGGAGTCGAACAGAGGGCGTGACAGGTTGGCCTCTGTCGCAGAGACAGGACTTTGTCTTGGCTCTGTAATATTGAAGGCCTCCTCTAGGGTGCATGATCTTGGTGTTATTCTTGACAGCGGTTTGACACTTGAGTTTCAGGTGGCGTCCGTTGTCCGTACCAGCTTTTATCATCCGAGGAATAGCTCCAGGATTAAGCCCCTAGTTCCGCCACTGGACCTCGCCACTTTGGTGCATGCCTTCGTGACGTCCAGGCTTGACTACTGTAATGCACTCAATCTTGGAGTCTCTGGGGGTACCCTGCGCCGACTGCAGCTGGTGCAGAATGCAGCGGGCAAGGCTGTTGACAGGACAGTCTAAATACTGTCATATTACCCCGGTGCTGGGTCAACTGCACTGGCTGCTGGTTAGGTGGAGGGTCCTCTTTAAGGTGGGTTTGCTCACCTTTAAGGCCCTACACGGCCTGGGCCCTGGCTACCTAAAGGACCTTCTTGTACCTGCTGTCTCGGTCCGCTCCATCCGCTCCTCCTCTAGGGGCCTCCTAGCGATTCTGAGGTTAAGAACTGCTGGTGACACAGCATTTAGTGTTGCCGCCCCCGTCCTGTGGAATTCGCTTCCTCTAGCTGTTAGGGAGACCCCATCTGTTGAGGTTTTTTAGGCCCGCCTCAAGGCTTTTTTGTTCAATCAGGCATTCCCGGACTATATTTTTATAGTTTTCTACATATCTTTTAAGAAAGTTAAATTTGTTGCTAATTTAGTCTTAGAGGCTTTAAATGTAGCTGAAGTTGAGGATAGCTAATTATATAGCAAATTTTATTTAAACTTGTTTAGATTACTGTATTTAATTGATTATTGTGATGTGTTGTATTTATCGATTAATGTACGGTGCCCACAGCCTCCGGGATGGGTGTCGTCTTAAATAAAATGTGCCTTGCCTTACCTAAGATTCTCGGATTCGAATCCCACCAGTCAGAAGCTCAGTGTGTGACCCTAAGCAAGTCACATGACCTCCCTGTGCTTCAGTTCCTCTCAACTGTAAAAACTGGGCAGAAGCAGGATACCACTGAAAATTAGATACTGTATTTAAGTCTAGCTAGCTAGGTTAATAAACAGAAAAAGAAAAACAAGTAATGTATTATTTAAACTTCAGGTATGCCACAGAAATGATAGCCATAGATTTCACCAATGACAGAGCAGCCTTCTCAATTCCGGATGAAAAGAAAACCAAAAAGGTGGTGCACACAAACGGTCCATATCAAAAAAGTATTTAAAAACACCAAGTGCTGAAATAAAGTGCTATGTGCATAGTACATAATAGTGCTCGCAAACCAAACGATTTCTGCTGACAGCACCAAGGCCTGGCGCTGCATATTCTACCCTAGCACCATTTCTACATGAGCGGGAGATAATGGCACACAACTGTAACAGCGATCACAGGAAGCAGTATTGCAGTAATCACTTATGACAGGACTAAACTGACCCCATTATGCAGTACTTGCAGGTAAAAAGGTCCAGTGCAGTGCGAAGATATAAAAATTATGCCTCAGCCATTCTGAGGTCCCAGGGGAGCAGCAGCAGCTCAGCTGTGCACTACAGTCAGGGAGACGTGGCATCAGGCTCCAATACCACATCTGAGGCCACTTAATGGGCTATGCCCACACCAGAGGGTGGAAGAAGGAACCAAAGGGAAATAAATAAATAACATGTCAGTCCATATGACAGCCTGGGTCCTGGTGCCCACAGACACTGGACCTCAGTCTACACAGTGGACTGCCTTGGGGAGGAGGGGGATGCCCCCCTCCCGAAGTGCCTGCCAAGGAGCAGAGACCCGTGGAAGATGTCTGTGTGACAGGACCCGGGGAGAGGGGTGGGGGGCAATGGGACTAAACAGGGTATATCCCTGACAGAAAGGACATGAGAGGGACTTCCGGTGATGTCACCGACCGGGATGCAAAGGTAAAAGCCAGCTCCATGGATCCTGGGCTAAAAGCAGACTCTCCCAGATCTAAAACCATAAAATAACTAAAAAAAATCATTAGGGAGCGCCACAGCATTGAATGGGAGGCAAAAAACGGACTGCACGTACCCCCAGAACTAAGGATTCTACATGATTATCTCACCCTCCAGCAAGCCCTGCAGCAATCCTACCAGACATGGCGGCTTTAAATGGGGCCTCGTCTCACCAACCTAGTGACACTATAATTCTAAGAGCTACAGGAGTTCAGGACTGAGGTTTGTACTTTTTCAACAGAATTAACCACAGAAATAAGTAAACTCTCAGCCCAAGTCACAGAAGTTGAAGCACAGCATACAGAAATCGATGATCGGACTGATGGGCATGAATGCATGGTTGACATTTGCTAAATGAACAGCATACCTAAAGAGAGAAATGCGAGGATCTGGAAAACAGATCGCGCAGAAATAACTTAAGAATACATGGGGTTCCTGAGGATGAAGGGGGAAAGATCTCCTAAAATTTGTGGAGAAGCTCCTCCGTGACTCGCTTCAACCAGACCCAGCACTCAAATTCGATATAGAGCAAGTACATAGGGCCCCTCTCACAGAAACCAGCTCAGCCTGACAGACGGCCACCGCTCTAGTATAATGAAGTTCTTAAATTTGCCACAAAGCGAATAATACTTACCAGGGCTTGGAGAATGCGGGACACTAAATACAAAAATAAGTGTATTTATTTTGATAATTTATTTATTGTTGACCAGGTAAGTGCACTAGACAAATTCTGCCTATTTTCAGGCACAACCCGGAGGAGGGGGATACAGATGAATGCCAAATGACTCTAAACCAGATTAAGCTGTTGGTGGTATTTTTAGTGAAGTGGGGAAAATTTGGCCCGGGCACCGGGGAAATTCCCCTACTGTCCAGTAGGAGGAGACTCTGTCCGTCTTGGTAGGGAGCCAAGATGGCTGACCAGGAGGAGCGAAGGGAGGATGTGGAAATGGAAAAGTCTGAAGCCCCCATTTTGTTACTAGAAGACAGTGTTGTGGAAATGGAGACAGTGGAAATTACCACTGAGGGACTGAATCAGGAACAAGCTGCTGATCTGGTAAAGAATATTCCTTTAAATCGAAGGGAAGTACCTGATGTAAGTGAGATTCAAACCTCAGATGCGAGTGATGCGGAGGTGGATAATGCTATTTCTGAAGACACCTTACAGGATTCGGAGTCGGGAAACGATGTGCGAACTGAGAAAGAGGAACGTAGCCTTTTATTTCCAGAGAGCACAGCTGGAGAAGAAACTCTTAGATCTCCGATCTGACGGAAAGGGAAATCCTGTCAAAAAGGCCCAGAGGCAGGGCGGTGACGCATCCACTTCAAAGAATAGGCCAAGCAGCTGGGCCGCCGAAGTGGAGGAGGCAGAAAGAGCAGAGAGCACACGAAGTTGTGAGACCGCACTAGAAACCAGCAAGACAGTTGGAAGTGAAGCAGGTTCTGCACAACAGGATTCACAGCAGCCGGACTGAAGTGGCGAGGAAACGACCACGAGCAGATTAGAGAAAGCGTGGTCGGTAGATAAAGCATTACTGGAAGCCGTCTGGGAATGTAATGCAAGTACAGGTCAATGGGAATCAGGAGCTACACCCATTCAAACCCAAAATACGGTGAGCGTCTTTTCTGATTTGGGCACATTAGATAAAACTGTTAACACAAACTTAAATATTGAAGTACCTGATGAATTAAAGTTAACCCAGAACCCAAATTTGTTATTTAAGACCACACTGCCAGTGGCCACAGGATTAATGATTCAAGAGAAGGAGGAAGAACTACCGAAGGCCCAGGGGGTCTCAAATACAGGACCATTAAATACAGTAAACAAAGTAGCACCAAAGGCATACTCTTCAGTTTTCAAAACACCAATACATCCTGCTAAACGACAACGCAGTGAGGCTAACGTATGTGAGGGGCATGTCAGAAGCCCCGGATAGAGTTTTTATTGCTAGGACATTGATTAAGGACTTTATGAAATTTTTTGCGAACGAAATCTATGCCCTGATACACATTTCAGGTGAGACAACATTCGACGTGAGCTTCAAAACATCTTTGGGGCAAGAAAGATTCTGGACAAAGTACAGTACTTTGAAGAAAACTGCATTGTGGACACCATTTATAGCAATCCCTCTTACTCGACCTGCACAAAAAACTATTACGGTACTTTTTAGGAATGAGGGGGTCAGTGTACGTGACCCGACTATGTGGTTGAAGCAAAGGTGCACTGTTATGGAAGATCCGGAGGCCATACTAGACACAGAAAACATATGGACGGCAGGCTGGAAGGTGAAGGTGTTGTTGAAAGCATCTGACGTGGGAGTTGCTCACTTACCGAACTCTTTCTTTTTGGGGAGGGATAGGGGAATTTTATTCTATCCAGGACAGCCCGAAATGTGTTATAAGTGTGGGTCAGTGGAACACCTGAGCAGTATCTGTGACAGGCAAAGGTGTGTGATATGCAGAGAACTGGGCCATGTAAGTGCACAGTGTTTGAACGAGTGTAAATGTAATTTATGCAATCAGATCGGTCACACCTTCCAGAACTAGAAATAGGAGGCAGTATGGCACAGTGATTTAAGGATCTGAGCTGCAAATCTGGAGACCTGGGTTTGAATCCCACAGCCCCCTTGCATATACTGTGTGACCCTAAGCAAGTCACTTAAATTCCCTGTGCTCCCAGGCTGCACCTGTAAACAAGCTTTCAGCTTAGTGTCTCTCACCTGGTTAAATAATTTGGAAAAAAAAAAAAATGCAAGTTTGCAGCACATTACATTGGGAAGCAAGCTGACGGGGAGGAGCAGAGGTTACTAATCACCTTAATGCAAAAGGATAGAATAGGAAAGAGGAAGAGTCAAGCTTCTGCAGTGGCTTAAGGAATTAGAACCTGACGTTTTGGATTTGCGACCCAATCCACAGCGCAACCCCCCCAGGTCTCTAGTAGGGTGGCACAGGGAGTGCAGCAAGATACTCCTAGTATTGGAGAATGCTCCTCGAAGATAGTAATGGACGCTCGGAGTGAAGAGGGGGAAGGAGGAAACTGAAGAAAGTCATACCTGAAGTGGAAAGGGGTAAGAATGGTATGCCCCTTCCCCACCAGTTATGGTTCCTAACCCCAGCAGACAGGAGAAGGAAGAGAGTGTGAGGTTTGAGACCCTTAAAAAAATAATTTCCACAGGATCAGTTATGAAACAGAAGGCAGTGAGTCTAGGGAATAAATCTGACGTACTGCAATCTGGGGACTCTGAGGAAGATTCCAATGACTCCTCAGTGGCTTCCTCCATTCTGGAGGGTACAACAGATATGGAGAAACAGGGGAGACCGGAAGGTCCTTTGAAAAGGAAGGCAAAAATTAAAATGAAACAAAGAAATGGGGAGGAGAAGGGGGAAATTTAAGTGAATTACTTAACTTAAAATAGAGAGTAGGCAAAAAGAAAATGGTATTTTCTTGTCGGGCTTGTTTGCAGCTTGGAATATTCTTTTTGCAAGACACCTGTCTCCACACCCTGAAAGAAACTGAAGGGGCAACTAAAGAGTGATATCATGGCCTATCATTTTGGTCACTGAGGCAAGAGCAATGTGCTGAGTTAGGAATTCTTTTTAGAATGCCCGAGGTTAAGGTGCTGAAATTATATGACGTAGCTTTTGGAAGAATTTTAATATTGGATGTGATTATAAGGAATATGCAGTATATAGAGAATAAAGTATGGGTCTGGGTGTGTAACGAGAATTTACACACACCCGACGGGTTTGATGCTACATAAACCCCAAGAGCGAAGCTCGAGAGGTTTATGAATAGCATCTAACCCAGAGGGTGTGTGTAAATTCGAGTTTACACTCACCCAGAACGCCCTTTTCCCACAGCAACTATATAAAATAAAAAGACGTTTGTGTGATCGCAGCAGTCTGCTTCGCTGTGAGCGCGTTTCACGCTTGTCGGTCGTTCGTTTTTTTTTGTTTTTATTTCATTTTGAGGGTATTTCGCTCATTTAGATTCATTTTGCCTGCCAGCACTTACTGCAGTTAAGAGTAGCGGTCAGAGGGAAAGATGAGGCGGACAGTGGCTGGGAGGAAGAGTGTCAGAGGTGAAGTTAGCCCTGCGCAGTGCGAGGAAACGAGCGCATGTTTGCCATTATAAACGCTTCCTTTATAACGGGCGACTACGCACGTGTTTCCCAATGGGAAAAAGGACATGCCGGTTATTATAGGCTCATAAATAACTATGCCCCACAAACGAAAGCTGCAAGGTGTGTTTTCCTTAAACTAATACAGCCATACTTATACACAGCTCAACAAGATATCCTGGCGGAAGATTTTAATTACCTTTTAGTAGCAAAATCTTTAAAGCAATATTGTGACTTAAACCTTCTTTCGGAAATCACTAAAAAGGTAAAATCACAAGATGCTTTTTTTTTTTTAAAGGTTAGTAAGGACATGCCCACTTTTCACAAGGGACACCTTGCTTCAAGGATTGATTACATTTTTTATTTATTTATTTAAATCAGAGAAGGTTCCAATAATGAATGCAGAAGTTATTCCCACTGAATTTTCTGACCACAGTATAGTCAAAACTAAAATTGGGTCCTCCAAGGCGATTAGAAGAGGGCCAGGATTTTGGAAATGGAATACCTCTCTGGTAGAAGATTTGTATATCTTAAATGCCATTAAAACTTTTATTTTAGCAAGGAAGTCGTTTTTTATTTTGTTTGACTCGTCTGTAAGGTGGTGGGAGGATACTAAGCATGATATGCAGAATCTGTGTAAGCAATTAAGTAAGAAGAGACGTCAGAAACAATATCTGGCATACTTACAGGACAGAAAGTGCTTGCAGACTTTGCTATCTATGTCGTATGAGACTGGTCAGAATCTCTTGGTACAAATTACTGTAGTAAAACAAATATGAAAGAGTACCATGAGGGGAAGGTAAGGACAATATACCATCAACAGTTTGAAATAGTGGGCAAGACAGAGGTGGTGTGCCCATTTGAAAACTGCATTAAGAAGGCGAAAGCCAAAGAAATGGCAGTATTGAGGGATGATGCAGGGAAGGAGCGGAGGACCAGAGGGATGTCGCACAATTAGTAATAAAATATACACCTGGTATGTATGCCCCCCCCCCCTTAGAAATGGGTGGGGTAGACTTGGCTGAACTGTTGGAAGGAGTAGCAATTCCGCAGATTGATGCAGCACTGAGTGGAAAATTAGTAGCATGATTGGGAGATAAAGGAAGCACTCTCAACACTGGCAAAAAATAAAACTCCAGGTCCAGATGGATTGCCAAATCAGCTACTAAAACTAATGGGGAAGGATCTTGTTTTTGAGAAAAAAACACTTAATCAGTTGCTTTTCACAAAGGAGGTGTCGCTACATATCAACATGGGGGTCTTAATGTATGTATACAAAAAAGGGGACTTAAATAACTGGAGGTCGATAAGCCTGTTGAATTAGGATTTCAAACTATTAACTAAAATATTAGCTAAGAGATTGATGTCGGTGGCTGGCACAGTAATTTCTCCTGCAGTCGTACGCAATTCCTGGTAGGTATATGCAAAATCATATTTTGTTAATAAGAGAATTGGTAGAACTGGGGAAGTTAGGGGAGACAGATAGGTACCTGACTTCCCTGGACCAAAAAAAGGCCTTTGATCAGGGGCCTCACTCTTTTTTGTGGGAAGTTTTCAAATACTACCATATCCCTGATACTATGACTGGGTGGTTTAAAGCTATTTAATACATGGATTTGCATTTTAATACTACAGAAAAGCATACAAAAAATCTTGGTAATATCATCACTCCCGAAGTGATAATACTACACTTCAAGAGTGATAATACTATCGTTCAGGACCCGTAATAGTATCGTTCGGGACCTGAATGATGGTATTATCACAGAATGGCAACAGCGCATGCACTAGTCTGTCTCCCCCACGTCTGCCAAAGCGTGCCTCCTGATTGGCCACTTTCCCCATGTGGGTGGGCAGAACAGTTTGAAAAACATGGCGGCCCATCTCTCGCTTACCAAGACCGAACTGGGTCCTCGGCACTTCTCTGGTTTTTCGAACTAGAAAATGTAATTATGTGGATTATTCCTTGCCATCCCCTAATGAAGAACAGGTAGGACATGTGAGACTGAAAAGCGGGGCAGGCGGGGGTGAGAAGTGTCACGAACAAGTGAGATGCAGACTCCTCAACCACACAGCATGAGACAGTGCAGCAGTCGACCAGCACAAAGTAAGTCCTTCAGTGAAGCGGCAGACCACCCATTACAGAAAACAAATCAAAACTCAGATCCCTATATTAAAAAAAATAACCAATAGGATTGTCTCCATTATCAGGGAGTCCTACCATCTCGAGTTTCTGGACACACTGGAATCTCTCGAGCTTCGCTCTCAAGGTTCACGTGTCCAGAACCTCTCAATGGTATTACTCCCTAGTAATAGACACAAATCCATCGGTTATTCTATTTATACAATACTGCTACTGTGGTACCAATAATAAATGGGTGGAAAGGGCCTATAATAAAGTTACAGAGAGGAGTGAGACAGGGATGTCCCTTAAGCCCAGTGTTATATGATTTTTTCATTGACCCACTGCTATGGAATATAAATAATGATGCAGCAGTAGCGTCAATCTGTGTTAAAGGGAAGCTACTTCAATACAAAGTCATAGCGTATGCGGATGACATGAATATTATGGTTGGGAATAAAAGGACTATGGAAGGGGTACTGGAAACATGTAGGAACTTTGGTAGATGTTCTAGATCTGAGCTAAATTTAAATAATTTATTGTCTGTCCCACACACTTATCTTCAGAAAGAAAGTGATATTGTGGAACAAATTAAGATAGTATCAGACCTGATACATATTTGGGGAATTAGGTTTGGGGCAGGTAATCTGGATGAAATGAATTGGGGAATAAAATTGGAAATAAGAAAACAAAGAGTGGCTGAATGGAATAGATGGAGGTTCAGTAAAAAGAAAAGGGCATATCTGATCAAAACATACTTGATCCCATTTTTTTTACATATATATATTAGTTATATTTTTCTCCCCAAAAAACAGAGACACATCCTTACTTAGTATTTTTTTTCTCAAGCCTCCTGGGGTAGCAGACTTAATTCAATAAAAAGGAATATACTATATCTGCCCGTTAAGAGTGGCGGCCTGAATATGCCAAATCCAATAATATTTTTTAATAAGTTTTTCTTTTATTGTAATGTAAAACTGATGGTGTTATTACAGGAGACGGGTTGGGAATGGATGATGCGGGATAAATGTGGCTTATGGATGAGGCAGTGGTAATTGCAAAGTCTAAGAGTGTTAAAACAGTCAGCTATAATACCGGAATATGTAAGGAGTACTTTCTTAAGATTAAAACAATGGAACATTTCAACAAGATAGGTTATTACTGTACACAGGAAACAATTATATTACAATTTAGTGTCCTCCATGGGTGGGGAGATGGAAGTCTATGTAAAATGTCCTAGTATATTTAGAGGAAATTTTGAGAAGTTGCTCAAAAACACGAGGTTCCCGGAGCACGTGGGATTTACACTGATTGGCGTGTCATGAGCGAATTAATGTAAAGGCTAATCAAAAACATAAAAAGTTATAAGAAAGAATCTGTAGCAGACTGAAATGCAAACCAGCAAGAAGAAACCACAAAGCACTTGTTTTTTGACTGCTCTTTTATAAAGGGATTTTGGGAGGTACTGGCACAACAGTGGAATGAGAAGGTATTTAGCACATTATAAAAGGGGTCTGAGAAATGGAGCTTTCTGATTGGCTGCAAACATTCTAACAGCCTTATGTTAATCTTTTACTAACATGCGTGTAGAGCTTGGCCATATGCCGAATAAGGTTCAATACTGTTTAAAAACATTTTTTTTTTTTTAAAACAGCAATAAGGCACGCCCAGGGATTATGTTAATGGTCAGTTAATCACCCTCTAGGGGCATGTGGCACTCTGTTACACCTCGTGACACAGTACACCCCTAGGAGGTGATTAACAGACATAACCCTTGGTCATGCCTTATTGCTTAAATAACATATGAGAACCTTCTGTATGAAGCTTTTGATGGGAAGTGGGCTAAATGGGATGTCAGTACTCTGCAAGTAATAATGGTGATATTTAAGTGGAATATTTGGATCATGAGGTGTGGATATACTTTACAACAAAAAGAAGGCTTATACTAGTCCTCCACCAGGGACAACTCCTAATGGCAGGATACTTCAATATGATAATCACTCCAAATCTTGATTCAAACCCCAAAGTTTACAGTCTCTCAACTCCAGTAAAGTTTTTCAAAACACAACTTGAAAACCTAGGCTTGGTGGATATCTGGAGGAATTTTTTCCCCTCAGCCCCAGGTTTCACTTATTACTCAGGGAGATTCCACTCATACTCTAGACTAGATTATTTTTTCACCACATGTGAACACTTCTCCTCAGTAAGAGACAAAACCATTTGTCCCAAAATATCATCTGATCACCACCCTTTGCTGTTAAAAGTAGATATGAGTAAAAAAACAAAACACACACTCCGGAGACTAAACCCCCATCTTCAAAAAGACAAAGAATTTACTGACCAAATAAAAAAAAAGAATCCTCCAATTCTTTGAAGAGAACGCCCCATCTGCTATTTCTGAAGCCATGCTATGGGACGCCATGAAGGCCATCATAAGGGGCGAGATCATCGCCTATGCCTCAAGGAAAAAAAAAGAAAGGGAGAAGAAATATAATGATCGTACCAATACCTTACAAAACCTTCAACTGCTTTATAAAGGGGGGGGATAAAGAAATACAAACGAAAATTAGAGCAACCACATCAGTGCTCCAAAAAA
Source organism: Neoceratodus forsteri (assembly GCA_016271365.2). Lineage (NCBI taxonomy): Eukaryota > Metazoa > Chordata > Ceratodontiformes > Ceratodontidae > Neoceratodus > Neoceratodus forsteri. The sequence continues at coordinate 123,533,225 of JADMNL010000031.1, forward strand.
TAATAGATGAAAAGATCCAAATGTCTCATATACTTAAACAAATTATGAGGGTGGATCCAGGGGAACATGCCGGTTGGCGTCAGAAGCTGAGAGCAAGGAAAAATGCAGTAACAATACTAAAAATCAAACACCCCCAAACCGGTAAGATAACCCATAGAGAGGAAGAGATAAGACCAGCCTTCGCTTACTATTATCAACAGCTTTATGCCACACATAATACCTCTTCCCAAGAGGACAGACAAACTTTTCTAGACCAGTTACAACTCCCGAAAATTTCAACAGTACAAGTTCAGAAACTACAAGCTCCAATATCAAATGAAGAAATAGAGGCCGCAGTCACTAAACAATTCTCGGGTCGTTGCCTCGGCCCTGATGGATATATCAATGAATGGTACAAAATCTTCAGTAAAGAAATAACCCCAAGATTTTTAAAACTATTTAGAGAAACGGCAGCCGGAACACCCCCCACCCCCGCCAACCATTGGAATATGCCACAATAGCCGCTATCCCAAAACCTAATGGAAACAAACTAGACCCCTCTGTTTATCGCCCGATATCAATATTGAACTCAGACTACAAAATCTTCGTGGCTATTTGGGCCAAGAGAATAGAAATAATCCTCCCAACAATAATACATCCAGACCAAGCGGGTTTCATAAAAAATAGATCTACCACAGATAATGCAAGAAAATCCTTAATACTAATGGAATACATCCAAACTCCTAAGATCCCAGCAGCCTTTATAAGCCTCGGCGCTGAAAAGGCATTTGATAGGGTATGTTGGCCTTTCCTTTGGGAAACACTAAAAACATTCGGCTCACTGCTGCATTGGGTGACCCAAATATACCTCTCGCCAAAAGCTTAAATTCGGATAAATGGGGGACTTTCCTCCCCAGTCTCAACAGGACAAGGCAAGGCTGTCCTCTTTTCCCTCTACTCTTTGTATTATACCTCGAACCATTAGCAAGAGTGATAAGAATATCGGAAAAAGTGGAGGGTATCCCAATGCAGCAATCAGAAAACAAGATTAGTCTTTTCACAGATGATATACTTCTTTCCCTTCTATCCCCTACTGACTCAATCAAAGAGACATGAAAAATTCTGAAGAATTGGCTGGTTTTAAATTAAATATTTCAAAAACGAAGGCCCTGCTATATAACTATTCCCCTCCAAATACTTTAAAACGAAGCCTAACAATTAAATGTCACTCTACCAAAATAAAATATCTTGGCATACACATTCCCCGAAATCTTCATGTACTCGAACTAATTAATTATGAACCTATTTCTATAGAGATCAATAGAGACTTGGACAGATGGTCCACTCTTCCTATATCTTTATTCCAACGCATTCAAACCATTAGAATGAACATCCTACCCCACCTACTGTACTTATTCCAAAATATTCCTTATTTCCCATCTCGATATTACTTTAAGTCATGGGATAACATGGTATCTAAATTTATTTGGAACAAAAAAAAACACACATTTGTCTCTCTATACTAAAATTATCATTGGCTCAGGGTGGCACCAACCTTCCAGACCTGAGAAAATATGCAGAAGCAGCATTTCTGAAAATTCTTCTATTATGGCTCTCCGATCAGTTTGACTCCCAATGGAAGAAACTGGAATTCCATCTAAACGATATGTACGATATAAAAAATAATTTTTTCTTCTCCAGGGAAGACCCCTCCATTGAGAGACTTTACTGGTATCACCTCACAGGTCTTAGCAAGTTGGTTTAAAATGCAAGAGAAGAGCCACTCCAATCAGTCTATGAATACTGCAAAATAATTTCAGAGGATGATCTTTTCACTCCATCCCACAACTTAACCTTTTCCCGTTGGCGCAGACTGGGAGTGAAGCAGGCTTTCCAATTCCTAGGACCAAATGGGATCCTACCGTTCGAAGAATTAAAACTTAAATTTAATCTCCCAAATGTTGATCATTTTAGATGCCTCCAAATCAGAAACCACCTACTTCATAACAGAATTATTCAGGTCAAACTGACTCCCCCCCCTTTAAAATAATTTCTCGACCACTCTCGGGGACAATACTGGAACCATTTAATTGGTCATCTATACAAAATGATGCGTGATCAATCTAAATAATCTACAAACTCAATACTAGCAAGTTGAAACAAAGACTTAGATCTTGTTGTATCTAATGCAGAATGGTCCTCTTTGTCCTTGCGTGTGGTCAAAATCACCCAGTCTCATATTTGGAGAGAATATTCTTGGAAATGCAGATCAAGATTTTTCAGGTTTCCGGCAAATCTGACTAAATAGCTTCCGATTGAATTTGGGGTTTGTTGGAGGGAGTGTGGAGCCGAGATGGCTGACCTAGCACATATAATGTGGCAATGTCCATGTTTAATGCCCTTCTGGTTATGTATAAAAAAGAAATTAGTGAGGGTCTCGGGGAGTGTGTTGAGCTCACAGCCAAAATGGTGCTCATGGCTGTTTACCCAGATCGCTCTCCCCCTGGACAAAAACTCTACTTCCCGTTCTGCTGCTGGCTGCAAAAAAAATCTTTAACAAAGAAATGGATGACCAAAGCAATACCGAGCATCCAAGAGTGGAGACAAATTGTGAATTCTATATATCAGATGGAAAAGATTACAGCAAAACTAAATAACCAGGTGGGCAGGTTCGCCACTCTCTGGCAGAGATGGTCATTTTATCAGGCCAGGGTTGATCCTGATTATTGTCCATAGTGGACGGGAACCGGTGGGGGGAGACAGGAAACAAGAATAGAATGGTGTTATGGAATTATTTGCTTTTAACACTAATCTGTATCAAATATAAAAAAAAAATCTTTATGTATTGCATATTTGTATCACAACATATCTGAAGTACAGAAAATGATTTGTTTGTACAATGTCTCCTGACCTAAAAGGAAAGAAAAAAAATCAATAAAAACATATTTAAAAAAAAAAAGAAGGCTCATATGCACAGCTATGTAACAAAATTTTGCAGGATTGCTATATAAAAAGGAAAAAATTAAGTTAAGAGAAGATGTGTTATTAGAATGGGGGAAGGGTATGCCCTGGATTACTGACAATGATGCCCCTATTACTTAAGAGTGAGTTCAGGAGAGGAACCTGAACAGGGAAGTCTGACTTCGACTAAGAAAACTGTGCGAGAGGGGAATATTGTATTAACTAATGTGGTGTGATTATCAACCCATGGTTGCTTTTTGTTATTGGGTGGCTTGGGGTTATGTACTATTTATGTGTGGTCTGGGCAAAGTATGCTGTAATACTCGTATTGGTTGTTTATTTTTTTTTTTTTTTTAGGCGTTCTGGTGGAGAAACATGGTTTTGAGAACACCCTGCTTCTATGTACTGTATGATGCGATACTTATTTCTGTTTCTCTTTTTTGGAGTTGGTGTGATGTAACACTGTTTGGATTGTAGCAATTTTTTTCTGTTTTAATAAAAAATTCCCCTATTCTTTTCGAAAAGTGCCATGGGATCTTTAACATCCACCTGAACTACCACCAGACCAGGCAGATGGGACCTCAGTTTAACGTCTCATCTGAAAGACAGCACCTCAGGATTACAGCACCCCCCTCATGTTGCACTGCAGTGTCAGTATTGGGATATTAACCCAAGTGCCTTATGTGGGGAAAGAACTCACAGCCTTCTGATCTCCCTTCCTCAGAGGCGAGTGTGCTACCTGCTGAGCCACTGACACTGCTAATGATTACTTCCCTTCTGTCTCAGCTAAACGCAGGGCCTACGTGCAGACACTTCACCTCTTAAAGCAACAGCAACTCAAATTTACCACTCCATATCCAGTGCGACTAACCATCATTGTCCAGATGGCTCCCAAACATTCGAGTCACCAGAGGAAGCCACAAAAGCACTCCAAATCAAGAGACTCACTCAACTCTCTCAGGTTGAATCCTCAACTAGGAAAACCCAAAAAGGCCTTCGCGATGCTGTTTGGGATGCTACATGAGATTTTAACTCCAGAAAGGGACAGAGCCAAGCAACATTAGAAGATGTAAAAAAACGTGTGCAACGATTCCAATGACCTGCATCGGAGTGAGTGGTGAGAGGAACACTGCAGAGACTTACAAAAAGGACAAAAAATGTTTAACTGATGCAGAGGTGACTCTGCTCACAGGAGGTATGCAATGATGTTTGGAGAGGATGGTGTATGGTGGGGCCACGTGGGAAATAGAGATTCTTTAATATTACCAGGTTGATAGAAGGGAATAAAGTCTGAAAATCGGAGAGACATCCCAAAAGATACCCATGTGTCACTCCCCCCCACCCCAAATCTGATAGACAGCCCTTCAACTGCTATTATCCTATTAAATAATAGCCCAGGATTAGAGGCATGATTTAATGCAATCTTTACAGCGCTACATGCCCACCTGACCACTGCCTGGTCAGAATTTCATCCCTAATCGGCTGACGTATCCACAAGGCCCTACTGGAGATGACGTATCTGGGGACTATTTCCTGGGGGTTCCAGCTCCTCATTCTTATTTCCAGTGCGGCCTACTGCACCACTAGGTACCAGGGAAACAGTGGTGCTGGGGGCCCTCGGAGTATCCTTGAGACTCCCACACAGGGCGATTTTATCTGCCTCTTTATGGGAGAGGTAAACATCCTTTCCCTACCTTGGGAGTTGCATATTTGTTTAATCATATTTAGGGACATGGTATACCAGGTATATTCATTTGGTATGCAACAGTTGAGGCTCAGTTGGCATCTGGTTATTTTAGCAGGCCTAGAAATTCTAGAGGCAACGAGCAGAGTTAATCAGCAACAGACCTGCAAATGGCTGATTGTTCTTGGCGTAGCACAGAGTTTATTTGATCCTTGTACAGTTTTAGACACTTGGACAGAGTTATGTTTTTTATATAACAAAACAGACAGGCACCATATATTGTTTCAATTAGAGACTACAAACAAGACAATTGAATGTATAATAATATGGTATACAGGGGTGAAATGGCACGAACATGGAGGGGAAGGGATATACAACAGTTCTTACAAACAGGGTACATCCATTCAAGGCCTGACTGACAGCACAAATGGCTAAGTCATTCTTACTACTATCTCTGAATATAAATGGGATAGGAAATCCAATTAAGCGGTCCCGCCTATTTCAATTGTTTAGAAAAGAAAGACCAGGGATAAGTTTATTGCAGGAAACACGTATGTCCTTGAACGAACATAAAAATTTTCAAGGCTTTGGGTATAATGTTGCAGCAGAATCAGCCTACAAGGGTGGGAAAAGGAGAGGGGTGATGATTCTATTCTCCCAGGAAATGCCTTTTGAAAAACAGAGGGAGATCAGTGATCCGGAGGGGCGCTATGCCATAGTGATGGGCACGCTGTACTCAAGACCCGTTACCCTGGCATCAGTATATTTCCCACCAGGGTCAAGAAAGCCACTAGCAGTAAAATTCTTTGCGGATTTGTTGTCCCTAATGGAGGGACAGCTGATATTAGGGGGTGATTTGAATACTACTTTAAACCCCACTCTGAACTCTGCTACCCCCCATGCCCACAGAATTAAATGCCCTACAAAAATACACAAAACAAACCATCACTTCCCTGGGTCTGGTGGACACCTGGAGACATTTTTTCCCCAAAACAAGAAAGTACACCCACCAGGCTCCACAAGCAGGGAGCGGGGCTCGACTGGATAATATCACCACAACGGTTGAACATTTAGATGCAGTCTGTGACGTGCGGCATGGTGCCACCTTCCTCTTGGATCATGCACCCCTATACATTAAGATGGACTTGGGGGCACAATATAAACCAACCAATTGGCGCCTGAACCTTGCCCACCGTCGGGACTCGGAGTTCCTCGAATTGATCCAAGAGGCTGCACCTAGAATTAAATAAGATAATATACAACAGGAAGTTGCCCCCACAATTTTGTGGCATACTATGAAAGTAGTTTTAAGGGGAGCGATCATACGATTCTCTGAAAAAAAAAAAAAAAAAACAGAGGGAAAAAACATATAAGGACTTACAAGAGGAACTAGCACATTTACAGAATTGGCCAGACCAAAATGATTGTATAATACAACGTCTCAGAATGGTAAAGCAAAAAATAACAGAGCAGTCCATAGAGCAAAAATTATTCTATTTAAAGTTAAGACAACATGAGGGAGGGCCAAAGGCCTCAAGAAATCTAGCAAAAAAACAGAGAGCAGAGATCCAGAGTGAACATAAGTATGGTAGATCCTAAAACAAGGAGACTAGCAAAGAGACCCCAGGAAATTAGACTCATCCTACAGCAGTTTTACCATAAACTGCATACCAAAGAAGAGGACCCCCACCCGGGATACCATTAAATCTTATTTACAAAGTTTACCAATACCACATATTACCCCACAACAGGCTGAATCCCTATTGGCACCAATTAGAGAGGGATAATTACTCCCAAGTTCTTAAAAAAGCTCAGACCCTTAAGGCACCAGGCCCGGATGGGTATCCTTCTGAATTTTATAACAAATTCAAGAAACTCTTTCTCCCCATGTTGCTTACAGCTTTGCATGTGGTTCAGGAAGGAGAGCCCCACCCGCCAACATGCAACCATATCAGCCATACCCAAACCCCAGAAAGATCTTAAACATCCTTCTTCCTATCATCCCATTTCAATGCTAAATTACGATTACAAGATGTCCATGTCGGCCATGGCCTCCAGAATAGATCACTTGTTACCAAGTATCTTTGATTCTGATCAAGTGGGTTTCATCAAGGGTAGACAGGCCCATGATGCCATACAACGTACACCTCTATTAACAGATTATGCCATGGAAAGACAAATTCCTTTAGTACTATTGGGACTTGACGCTGAAAAGGCGTTCGACCGGGGTAGCTGGTCATTTCTATGGCAGACCCTGGGGGATTTTGGATTCCCTGAACAACTCATTAAAGAGCTACCATATTTTACACATATATATATATATATATATATATATATATATATATATATATATATATATATATATATATATATATATATATATACATATATATATATATACACACACACACACACACATATACATACACACATTATATATATACACACACACACACACACACACACACACACCCCTCCCTAAGAATGTTAAGGTGGATGGGGCCTAATCAGTATTCCAGCTCTCCAGTGGCACTCGACAAGGATGTCCAATGTCTCCAATGTTATTTGCCTTATATCTTGAACCTTTGGCTATTGCCATCAGATCTGCACAGGGAATTGAGGGCCTGCCTCTGTGGGGATGTTAGCAGAAGATATCACTCTTTGCTGACGATATTCTTTCGGCACTTACCGAACCCAAACAATCTATCCCAGAAGTCTCGAGACAACTGCAAATATTTGGTAAACTGGCAGGACACAAAATAAATCAAACTAAAACAGAGGTTTTAACATACAACTACTCCCCAACCTCCAATTTTAACAAAGACTTCCACTTTAAGTGGCATAGCCAAGAGATGAGATACCTGGGAATAAAGCTCACTAGAAACCCAGTACATGCAGAACTACACAATTTGAAAACCCTCACTCTAAAGTTGGTGGAAGATGTGTCACATTGGTCGCATCTTCCACTAAGCTTTTTAAGTAAAATAGATACAGTCAAGCAGAATGCATTCCCCCGTATACTGTTTTTTCTTCAGACACTACCTTTTACCCCAACCAAAACATATTTCCAGGTGTGGGACAGAATATCACGTTTTGTTTGGGGGTGAAAACCTCCCAGAATCAGATACTCTGTTCTGCTACTTGCTAGAGAAAAAGGCGGACTTAATCTCCCTGATCTTAGAAAACATGTGATGGTGGCTCGGTTAAAGGTGGTGTTAAATTGGATAAACAAACAATATGATGCCCACTGGAAACAGCTGGAATTAACATGGGAAGATTTAATACCCAAGAGCTCCTCTTCGGGACCCCTCCTAAGTGCCAGAGAGCAACACATTTCCTGAAATTTACCAGAGAACCCCTAAACATATAGCTTAAGGTTAGTAATGACTAACATTTTCAGAAAAAGTTTTCCTGGGTACTTTGAGATACAATACAGACTTCATAGCAGGTCCTCTGGGCCCATATATAGACCAATGGCAGAGATATGGAATTTCTTTTATTTTTCAGTTGGTGCATAGGACAGGGTTTCTCCCCTTTGTTTCTCTACAAAGGGAATACAATTTACCCCATAAATATTTTATTTCTTATCTACATCTTAAAGCATGTCTCCAACCCTACGAGCAGTCACTTGTGGCACTGACTCAGAACCCCACCCCCCGATATTACAGCTTCTCCAAGCACAAGCACATATCAGAGGTACCACCTCAGAGCACTTAATTAGTAAAATATATAAGGCCTTAAATGAAAGACAGGGAGACTCGACCAATCAGAATCAGATGGGAGCAGGAACTGCAAATCTTAATAAAAAAGCAGGCTTGGCATGAGTCTGCACTACCAGCATTAACAACTTTCTCCTCCCCACACTGGCAGGAGTACATCTGGAAACTCAGGTCTCGCTTCTTTCACACTCCAGCTCTGCTGGCCAGAATGGGAGAACTGGGGGAAGGAAAGTGTTGGAGGGGGTGTGGGAAGGAAAGTACGAATCAGAATCATGTCCTTTGGTCATGTGCAATGTTATCCAAGTTTTGGACGGAGATCCTCGAGGAGCTAAGGGCAATCTATGACATTGTCGATTTATTAACCCCCACCTTGTACTGACCTTCATTAAACCAGAAGGTCTGCGAATTGATAAGAACTCTTTAAAACAAATATCAAAATTCATAATAGCAGCCCATAAAATTGTCACTAGACTCTAGTTCACAAATAAAATACCTGCCAAAGAAGCCTGGCTAATCTCAACCAGGGAGATATGTGCCCTTGAGCGACTCTCCGCCAAGATGATGGACAGAATGCAGAAATTTGATGTTCAATGGCAAAAATGGATCTCTTATCAACTAATTCATTACGATGATTTTGTTCCTCAAGATGTCTACTGCTACTGTAAATTGGTCTTCTCATGCCCTGCAGTGTCCCCTGGGCCTTGGCATGAGAAGCTCTTTGACCATCATTAGGACCAAAGAAAATCAAGGGGGAGGGACCCACCGTGCCATGTCAACTGCCAATAACACAGCCCAAAGTCAGAGTTTTAACTTCAGTAATAATGAAGTTTCCTGGAAATTGATGTAATGACCTTAGTTCCCTCCACTGTATCCACTAAAGGTTGTATGCAACACCTTGTGATGTAACTAAATGCAACTAATTATTGTTGTACTGCTGCCTGTAGAGTTACTGTCTCATACAGAATAAAAGATTGAAAAAAAAAAAAAAAAAAAGGAAAGGACATGGGAGAGAACACTCCATAGAAATACAACAGACTGTCGTAGCTTCAATATGTTTTGCAAACCGTACAACACTTAAAGGCACTACACTGTACACAGACTGTACCTCTGTGCATTTTGAATGCCTGTTGACAATTTTATGTTTTTTTGCAACTAAATGTACAGAACACAAATTCTGTAAAGACGTTCTCACATTCTGGGCTCAAAGGTAATAAGTGAGGAGGTATGAAAATTTAATTATGGTCACATGAATTCACACAAAGGTCAGGTTAAATGGGAGGCCCATGCTTGCTAATGAGCTCTGCTGAGGATTGATAAGCTTCATGGATCTGCATTTGAATGAACAAAGTAGAATTCTTAGCAAACTACTGCAACGCCAGCTCTCCACGGACACTTCTCCCCTGAACTTCTGACAGCGTGGCTGATTTTATACACAGAACTCGTGAGAAAACAAAATCAGATTTTTTGGGGTAGGGGTCTGAGTTAGTTATATCCCATTTGCGTATAAGACACTAACTCACTCACCAATACACTCACTTATAATGGAGCACAGTGACTCCTTCCCCAAATAGCCAGCAGGGAAGCTAGGGCCCTGAGCACACAACCGAAAGCAAAAATGAATGATTTTTTTAATTTTATTTTGCACTTCCCTGCACCCCCTACCTGACATTCCTTCTGGCTGCTCATCGTCCCGTTCTGCCCGCTGATCTCACCTTTCACTACCGCTTCCTGCCAGATGACTCCCCACGCCATCCCTGCATCCTTGAAGGGTCTAGCTTGTTTTTGCCAGGCCCCCCCCCCTCCGGGGGGTAGAGTTTCTGTGGGTTCCTTCACAGTATTCAGGGCTGGGGAGGCCAAGAGCAGTGTGCTAGGGGACTACGGTGTGGTAAGACTAGACAGTCGTCATCCAAATGGCAGAGATGGGCACCGCATCTATCTCTTCTGGGCCCTCCCCGCATCCTAATGGTGTGCACCGCAGCAATACCCTGGAGGCAGAGCCAGATGATGACATGCTTCATCCTTCACTGGGAGGGTCCCACACTTGGAACATTCTTTTTTGTTTTTATAATCACACTTTTTCCTGTCCACTGGCTCGCAAAGCCCCCCAGCTCAATCACACACCTTCTCATGGACTTAACAGTTATCCACCACTTGCCTGGCACTATGATTATGACTGGGGGCCTGTCATGTCAGTTGTGTGCGGGCCTGCGGGGAGTGGGCCACTATGATAATGGTTGGGGGCCTGCCATGCCAACAGTGCATGGGCCTGTGGGGGTGGGGCACTATGATAATGGTGGGGCCTGCCATGTCAATTGTGTGTGGGCCTGTTGGGGTGAGGCACTATGATAATGCTGGGTAGCCTGCCATGTCAGTTGTGTGTGGGCCTGGCCTGCGAGAAGTGTACTGTGATAATGGTGGGTGGCCTGCCATGTCAGTTGTGCGTGGGCCTGCAGGGGTGGGCCACTACAATAATGAGTAGCCTGCCATGTCAGTTGTGCATGGCCCGCGGGGTGGGCCACTGCGATAATGGTAGGTAGCCTGCCATGTCAGTTGTGCATGGGCCCGCGGGGGTGGGCCACTATGATAATGGTGGGTGGCCTGCCACGTCAGTTGCATGTGGGCTTGCGGTGGGGGGGGGGACTTTTTCCACCGGCTCCCATTCCCCACCCCACTGGTGTCAGTCTGCAATGACGGGCACTGGCAGCTCGCAGCTGGCTCTCACCTCATCAATGTGCTGCCACCGGCCTCCAACAGTTGGTGGTAAAGTGAAGCATGCAGCACCCCCCGACCGACCCCTGAAAAACCAAAGTCCATTCCCAAACCCGTGTCACCAGAGTAGCAAATGGTGGCACTACTGGGCCAACCTACTTGAAACATTCTTAGTTGTCCTTCCAAACTGTTAACAGCTCATGATCACCCCATCGGGTCATGCAACTGACCACTGTAGATCAAAACATGATCCCGATTCTTTCACAAGCCCACTCAGACGGATAGAATTCAATTTCTGGACCCTGGGATTAAAGCTGTGCCTGTCACAGACCGGGGTACTAGTGGCTATTCCTGGGACCCTTGCTAAGCCGTCTGTTTTAAGTGGGAGGAAGATAAAAAGAAAATGTGATAGACAGTTTCCTGAGGGCACCGATGATGCAGTGTTTTGTCTTGCAAATTTCAGCTGTCAAAAACTGCTAAGAGTCTCTCCGGTTATTATCCCTACACTTTCCAACGGAAAGTTCCCATGTATGGAAATCCAGGCACAGGAGAAACAGCTGCAAGCATCTTCAAAGACAACTGCTCAAAGTCTCATGAAAGATTCACAACGGTCAGAGTGGGCACTACACTTTCCCAGCAGACACAAACAGATATAGCCTCAGTTTCCTTTTTTCTGACTTTTTATTTTGCATTTTCATTTCAAAGTGGAAAAAAAAAAAACTAGAGTTAACAAAAACTGCAGACCTGAACCAACGCAAGAGCATCAGATCTGTCAAGGCAGGCTGTGTGAGCCTACACACACACACCCATCATTTCTCGAACTCTGCTGGCTACCCCTGACAAAACAATGTTATTCAGTTAAAATGTCCTTTTCCATCTTGTGTCCCCGGTCATCTCTGCACCCCCCCCCCAACCAAGTCTCTAGACACATTGCAGCAGGTACCCTTGATTGCTAGCGATGCAGCTATTAACCCAATAAATCATGCTCATGGGTGGCAGAGGCTGCTGGACAGCAATGCAGTTTTATCAGCCACCTCCCCAAAAAAAAAAAAAAAAAAAAACAGCAAGCACATTATTTCTACAGTACAGCTGCTCTGTCACCTGGGCCAGGGACCACAAAATCACTTCCAAACTTGGGCAGCGGTTGAAATTAGCAGTCTGTCATGAAGCTGGGGTCTCCCAGAATTTTCCCCATGCTCCTTAAAAACAGAATACAGGGAGCCCAAGTGGCTCCTTTAACTCCCAACTGAATGATAGGGTCGAACTGGCACCGGCTCACTAGCCAAATGCTGGTAGATCTTTGTATCGGACTAGTAAGATTTTCCTTTAACTAGCCCTGTGGGCTTGTACTGGAAAGGGTAATATTTTATTTATTATTTATTTAGTTTTTGTTGACCGAGAAGTGCATTAAACAAATCCTGCCTATTTTCAGGCACAATCCGGGAGGGGATACAAATGAACACCAACTGTCCTTGAACCAGATTAAGCTGTTGCTGGTATTTTTAGTGAATGGGGGGAAATTTGGTCAGGGCACCAGAGAAATTCCCCTTCTCTTTTCGAGAAGTGCCATGGGACCTTTAACATTCACCTGAACCACCAGAACAAGCAGATGGGACCTCGGTTCAACATCTAACCCACAAGACGGCACCTCGGAAGTGCAGCACCCCCTCATACTGCACTACAGTGTCAGTATAGGGATTTAACCCAAGTGCCTGGTGTTGGGATAGAACAGACAGCCTTCTGATCTCCTGGCCTCAGAGGCAAGTGTGCTACCTGCTGAGCCACTGACACCGGTCATGATGTACCAGCTGGGCCAGTGGAAAAGTCTGTTCAGGCTGAGAGTTTTCTGGTCACTAGCCCAGCTGGCTAGTGGCTGCAATTCAACCTGCTCTGCAATTCCACAGCACCATGAGTGAATAGGAGCCAGAGTGAAGGGCAAGGAGTGGCGTTCTACTGGGGGCGTCGTACGTTATGAAGAGGTCAGCCTTTGCAGGGGAAGGAGTCAGTGAACACAGTTTGGTGGGATAGTGCACATTTTAGGAGACAGACAGAAGAAGAGTGTCTGATAGAGGAGTGTCTGATAGAAGAGAAGAGAGTGTTTCAGAGTGAGGGCAGTCAGTAAGAGAGCTGCTGAGCCAGAACAGGAGGATGGCTGTGGGAGGAAGATAGTGTGAGTGTCCCTAGACCAAAGAGGGTAGGAGGCCTCCGGGAAGGAGACACAAGTGATAAGAGGTAGGAGGGCGAGATACCGAACCAGTATTTAGAGATGATGAGCGAAGAGTGGAGGAGTTGTCTGTGGGGCAGAGAGGTAAGGGAGAGGGACGAGAAGAGGGAGCAGTGATGAGTGCGAGAAGGGGCATTTAGAGCAAGCGGCAAAAAGCGTTGTAGAGGGAGTCAAGCCTGGCTAGGGGGGAGGCTGAGGCAGTGTCATACACAACATCGGCATAGTCAAAGGAAAAGATGATCATCTTGCTAAGGATCTGGCGTCAAATATTAAAGGAGAGAGTGTTCTCATTTCTATACTGTGCACCCAGTTTAGGGCGAAGTTCAGCGTGGATTTACTCAGTGTGCTTAGTATAGTCGAGCTGGGAGTCAAGCCAGACACCCAGGTTATTTATAGTGGGGGATTACGTCAAGTAAGAATCCATCTAATGTGGTTAATGTGAGAGGGGAGGGGAGGGTGGCAAGTTTATGAGAAGTGCCAAATGTTATAGACTCCGTTTTATTTACATTTACTTTGAGGAGGTTTTTACAGAACCCATTGAGGATCGAGTGGAAATCAGCTTGGAGCTGGGACTGAACAGCTGAGGTGGAGTATGTCCCCCTTTCTCTTCCTTACTGAGGAGAGCTGCATGAAAACAAGATCCCTGTCACCTAGACTTCATCTGCTCTGGCAGTAAGTCTACACCTGACAACATAATTGATGGTTTATGACATTATAATTATCCCCAGAGCAACAGACTGTGATGACATAAACAGAACAGCAATGTCTGGTGTAGACAAGCAGCGAGCACAGATACGGCACTGATTCAGTTTACATGGAAGTCGCCTTAGTAATAAAGCAGTAAGGGTAAGAATACAGAAAAATATGAACTATAATCTGAATTATGTCTATAAATATTACATTTTTCCACAGTTGTCCGGGACTCTTGAAGACACAGTAACTACAAAAAAAACAAAAAAAAAAAAAACACACTAGCTTAAGGGTTACATGCAATTCTACAAATACAAATCTAGGCCATGGCATCAAAGTAACAAATCCTAGTAACCTCGTGGTCCCATCAAAATGTTCTTTGGTGCTACTCATGCCTGGGTTTCCCATGAAGCGGTGCAGTGTACTGCCACAAAGGCATGAGAACTTTCCATGAGATAAGTTTGCGCTCCAGAATTTCCCAGTGGTTCAACTGACAATGTTCAGCTGCCAGAACTAACACATCTGGATTTCTAGGTGGTGGAACTCTCCTGTAGTAGTCAATGGAGAAAGACAACTGAAGTGATGGAAATGGCATACAATTTTTTTTAAGACATGGAGGAATGGAGTTCCTGTGGGCGCCTGCCGAATTTAACCCGAGTGCTGGTTTATTTTCTGTGCTGTACTATACCACCACCACAAAACTTTACAAACTTACAGCGCTGAGACAGGCCTGCAGTAACGTGGCTAAATTCAAAGTACTGGAGTTCAGGTTCCCCGCTGACCTGTCAAGCACAGTGGCAGGCCTATCCAGGTTCAGAAGCGTGTCTTGGTCATCTGGGCCTGGCTGGGTGGGGGGGATTCAGCCTCCCAGAGGATTTTTTTCTTCTGAAGTGGGAGAGCGCCATCCTCTGCCACAATACCAACACCTGGGTAACCTAAAGTGGTAATGCGGATCGAGAGCAGAGGGAGGATGTGGACATCACTGTTGTCGGTGCTGGGCACACCTCAGGTGTAAGCGCCATGAAGACATACATGGGGAGAACATAAAAAATGGCCCCAGCCACCAAGACAAAGGACCCCAGTATATCTGGGCCCTGCACCCCTGCTACAGCGCACTGACTGACGCAACATGAAGCTTATGGGTAAACCCCCCTTTCTTGCCTAGTGGGTGAACTATGGCTCAATGGAGGACCGTTGGCTAGATAAAGCGGTGCAGAGGGTCCAGTAGGCTACGGATGCTTTGGAGGAACTGGAAACTTAAAGCCACAGTATTTGTTAGTTGACAGAAACTTTTATTCTACAGTTTTATTTATTTATTTTAACCTTATGTTTATCCACCCACTTGCACCGTCCTTCCACTCATTCAGAACTCCTCAATTTGCCGTTCCGACGTCATGTGGTGCCCCAGGATTCTGCTCTGGGTGTCCGTCCGGCTCAGAGACCCTCAGGTAGCCTGGTATACCCCGGCGCAGGGGAAAGGAACCCCAAGCTCTTCCTCCTACTAACGGCAGAGCGAGGGACACAGCGGGAGTCTGCACCAGCGAGCACTGTGACGCTGGGTTTGGTTGTGGAGTCGTCGTCACCTAGGAGTGACGGGCTCCATTTTCTCCTGTTCTGGCCCATATCCCTGCAGTTACCAGCACACTAGGAGAGCCAATGAGGAGGCACACATAAACGCAGCTCCTCCCTGGGCTCTCGGCCAGCACTGCCCCTCCCATTGTGCGTCCCGATCCGCATCGCCATTCCTGGGTTCACCAAGGAGGTGGCGATATAGCAGCGGGACGGATCTGTAACCCTACCCAAAGAGGGAGAGCCGCCTCTGGGCGCTCGATCCCTCTCTTCCCCTGCCGACCCCCGACGGGCCGGGCTACTTCCCAAACCTGGGTCGCCAGCGTGGAGCAAGGTGTGGTGTCCAGCGCCTCAACCCTCAGTGCCACCGGGCCGGCCTACAGTTTTATTTTAAAGCAAAACTGCATTTCTGACATCCTTAGATTCATTCTCAATGTATTTTTAGTTCACACAGATATTTTTAAAATAGCATTTATAGGTAATTTTGTAATTAATCACTCACACCGTTAAAGATGATCGCCTTTGGCAATTTTAAAACATCTCTTCTACCAAGGTTACCTGTTGAATGTACATGCTAGGTTCATGATGTGGGTGTATTAGGATGTTGCTGCCACGTGTTTCTGATGGCAGACAGCACAGCACTCTACCAAAATAATTGTTTCATGGTGGCCATGTCATGGAAGTAGAACTTTGAAAAATGTTAAAATCAGCCGACTGAGTGGCGTGGCGAGCTGAGGTAGGGTGCCTCGCTGCCAGCCACCGGCGACCAGTGTTCAAGAAAAGAACTGGGTTCACTGTAAGCCATCCGAGGAAGGAGGAATGAGCATCCCTGACAGCTCTCCTTCGGGAGGGGGGGGGGAGAGAGGGGATGTGCGACCAGCTGCTTGATCACCACCTAGTGAAAGCTGGGTGGTGTCACGGGTCACCCTCCTATTTGGCCAGGCGCAGGTCATGGGGGCATACTGAGTCTCCATGCAGTACGTGCATACCGCAGAAGGCATGCCAGCCTGGGAAGGAAATCACTCGGGGCGGGGGGGGTAACAACAGCCAGAGTGAGTAGGATGATGGTGTGTACGCCACGGGCAGGCTCCACATCACCCACCTAGACACCCACCCAATCATGGAGGTACAAGCGGAGGAAGGTAAGTCTGATGTTTGTATATTTTGAAGTGGAAGGTATCGCAAATCCTTGTGAAAATCTCCTGGAGGGAGGGGATACGATAGAGACCTTTAAATACCTCACAGGGGGAAAAGTAACATACACCAGCCGGCCCACTGGTGCGCAGGGCTGAAGCATCACTGCCTTACCACCTGCCACACCGATCAACCCTGCAGCTCATGGCGCAGCCGGCTGCCAGGGGTTGGTCAGGAGGAAGAGGACTGAGCGTTCGGAGGACAGTTCTCCTCTCCCAGGGAGGGGTGGGACTGGAGACCGGTGCATGCCTGGCCCCAAACTGCAGCTGGAGGCTGGTACACAGAGGAGGTGAGAGGAGGAGGAGCAGATGCCCAGCATGCCACATGCAGAAGCATGCGTGGATTGGCCACTGGTGTCACTGTATGCTGCCACTCCGCATTCGGGGACCAGGGAGAAAAAACGGAGGCGAAAATTGCACTGACCAGCGAGAAGATGCCGGCCCTCCTCAGGAGCCGCACTCAGCCAGCTGGCACCTCAAATATGCGAAGAGGCGAGACCAGTGGACACCGGGGATGACTGGGCTCGGGGGGGGGCCGTGGAAGGGGGCCAGTCGGTGAAGGGAGCAGAAATTAACTAAATAAATAAATAAACGTACACCGGAGAAGTAATTCTCAGAAAAGGTGCTCAAGAACAAAGGGACATGCTGTGAAGCTGGAGGGGGGTAGATTCAGGAGAGATGCAAGAAAGTACTTCTTCACAGAAAGAGTGGTGGATCCTGGGAACAGCCTAGTGGAGGATTTCAAGAAAAACACAGGAGAGACATAAGGGTATCTTAGTGGAAAGGAAGGGGTAGGGAGAAAGAGCTGGAGAGCGAGTAGGGTCTGCGAGGATACTGTAGGTAGAGAAAAAGTGGGCAAACTGGGTGGGTCAAGCGGTCCTTATCTGCTGTCAAATTCTATGTTGCTATGTTTCTCACTCGCAGCCCAATCATTTCCTCTGCTTGGTCTAGATCGAGGAAAGCTCCGCCTTGTGCCGACCCCATGCTCTGACATTTTGTGGCACAGGAGTTTGCAGCACGCGCCTCTGCTGTGAATACAAGCGTATATCACAGCATGACTGCACGCCCTACAGTGGACTGTCTGTTTTATAAAATGGCCAAAATTTGTTGTTTTTTTTTTTGGGGGGGGTGAAAAACAGAAAGAGGTGCAGGCATTTGATCACTGTGGGATAACGCATGGTAATGTGGGTGTTTCATCCAATCAGGAGGCAGCGTTTACTGATTTTCTTTTCTCACCCATTTCATAATACGCGTATACACACATATCTCTATGCATACACAGTGGTAGTTATCCAAAGGTTGATTGGTGTTACAGTATGACAGATGCAGTACAGTATAATGCAATTGTAATAAACAAACAACAAAAAAAAAAGCATGTTATTCAATGCATTTTTTTTACCGTAACTACGTTATTACATGGTGTTTTTTTTTTTTTTACTATAACTGCATCATACCGCAGTACTAAACTACTAGTGTATGTGTGTGTGTGTATCAAGATATGTGATAGTGTGTGTGTGTGTATATATATATATATATATATATATATATATATATATACACACACACACACACACACACACACATACATATATTACTAACTATATAATAAATGATGACAGTGTGGTATACGAGGAAATAATAACCATCAAAGAGTCGAACAAGCCATAATGTGAGCAGTTCCTCCAGAGATGGTGTTATTTTATTAAGTTTGCCAGACTTTGCCATCTTTTTTTTTTTTGTTAATCATATCACAGTTTCTCTCTCTGGCATGCCCTATTCAGCCTGACCCCCCTGAATTACTGGGGCTTACTTATGCCCGGCCGAGAAGCGTGCCTCATGGAGGGTCGAAAGGCCATCCTGCCTGCCGGTTAATTTTTCCTCCATTTTCGCCCCCAATTACCTGAGGCCCCAAGAGTAGAGACGCATGCGCGTGGAGGCGCACATGCGCTCTACGGCCCCGGTAACAGCCCCTTCTGCCCAACCACTGGCCTAGCACCGTTGCACCCTCTAGCTTGTACTGCAACCTGGCCTCCACCAGGAGGCAGACGAGAGCTGAGGGATGCAACCATACCACACCCCAGAGAGGAGAGCTGCCTTTCCGCCGCTCCATCCAGCTCCACATCCCCCCTCCCCACCTCCAACGGCCCGTGCTCATTCCCAAACACAAGTCATCAGCGTGGCACGAGGTAAGGCGTCTGGCGCTTCAGTCCTCAGTGCCACCAGGCTGGCAAACTTTCCATCCTTTATTTTATATTATAATAATAATTTTATTCATATCAAGCGCAATTGGAGGCAGTATAGCGCAGTGGTCTAAGGCTCTGAACTGCAAATTTGGTGACATCCAGCAGACCAGACCTGGGTTTGAATCCCACAGTTTCCACTTGCATACTGTGTGACCCTAAGCAAGTCACTTAACCTCCTTGTGCTCCCAGGTCGCTCCTGTGAAAAAGCTTTCAGCTTAGTGTGCTATACCTGGTTAAACAACTAAATAAAAAAATAAAAAAATTCACAATGGTATCAAAGCGCTTTTACAAAATAAAAATTAGGCTGGACACTTTTTGCTGTGTCCTGTGCTTTGCCATAGTGTTGGGGGGATAGGGTGGCTGTTGCATGTGTTATTAAGGGGCTTGTAGTATGTTGGGTAGTAATGCGTTATTAACGTGCTAATAACACATTAATGTAACTGTGGTATAAAGCGGTAGTACAGATAAATGATATATACATACATATATACACACACACACACACACTGCTTGTTACATATTGATGTGTTAAAATATTAACAACATGTTAATATACCAGTAGTGTGTATATATATATATATATATATATATATATATATATATAGTATATATATATATACACATACACACACACACACACATACACATGCATACATGAACATGCCGGTATATGTAATAGATAACCCACTTTAAGGTATGCGGTCACTCTTTGATATATGCATGCCTTGGTGTGCGTTGCTATGCACGAAGACGCAAACTGAGTGCGTCAACCACCCAAGGCGTGCGTGTATCAGAGCGTGACTGCACATCCTAGAGTGGGTTATCTATCTCATAAAATGGCAAAATTGTTTTGGAGAGGGATGAAAGTGCAGGTGTGCGGTCATGCTCTTATATACGCACGGTTATGTGATGTTTCAGCCAACCTGCAGAGAATTTTTCCTACCCATTTTATATTGTGTGTGTGTGTGTGTGTGTGTATGTGTATATATATATTATACATACATATACAAAATGGTTAAACACAAAGGGTCTAAATCCAATTTTCTGATTGTATAAAAATATTACATGACTGTGCGTATATCAGAGCGTGACCGCACACCTGCACTTTTATCCCCCCTCCAAAACAATTTTGACATTTTATAAGATAGATAAACCACTCTGAGATGTGCGGTTGCGCTCTGATATACGCACGCCTTGGGTGGTTGACGCACTTAGCCTGCAGCCTTGTGCGTAACATCGCACACCAAGGCGTGCATATATCCGACCGTGACCAAACACCTCAGAGTGGTTTATCTATTACATATATACACACACACACACAATATATATCTATATATATATATATATATATATATATCTATATCTATATATATATATAGAAGATATATATATATATATAGTGGGTTGCAGGAATGGGGCCCACAGGTTCACCTCTCCACCCATCCTAAGGGCACCAGCCTGAATTCCCTGAGGATGTGCTACACTGACCTAACATGGTGCGGTGCCTCCACCTGGGGTGGTGATATGAAGTACCTGGCTGCTGAAACACAAGACTATCGTCCTCCAGGAAACAATGCATAAACTGCCCACACAGTCTCACCCACAAAACATGTGATGCAGTAAGAAGTGACAATCCCCAAACCATAAAATGCAATTCAAACAAATAATGTATTTAAAAAGGGAGGGTACAGAAAGAACGAGGGGCAGCAAGGTAAAATGGAAGCAAGGGGGTTAGATGTAAATCTATACTCAAAGCAGTAAAAATGCAAACACTTTAGGCAACAAACATTTACAATACTTTGCCCCACAAACTCTGCTCACTCCCAGCAGTCCTTAAACCCCCAGTGCAGGTACATCCATCTTAATACCCCCCAAAGGCCATGGGTGTGTGATCTCTCAATAGTTGCTGTGGGAACAGCACTGGGGATGCTGATGTTACTAGTGGGGGGAGCTTGGTGGCGCACTTTAAACTGCTAAAGCGAACATACTTTTAACGTTTGTTTTTTTTAACCAAGTTGAAAAGCCCTTATTTGTAATACAATTGTATTTTGTGGTTGGCTGGCATCAACAGGTCTTCTGCCTGGGCTTCTTAAACTGGCACAGTCCTGCCCAGGACTTCTTCAACTCCTGGCAAAATAAACTCTTTCCACAGTTGCAGGGTCAAACCCTAGGGTTACTCACGGTTCTGATGCATCAAAGGCTACCTCTGGTACAGGTGGCTAGAACGAGGCTGACTAGATGCAGTGATCCTGGCTGGGATGCAAGTGTTCACAAGCTTTCTGGTGGCTTCTCTCCACTTCACACTCCCTCCCTCTCTCGCTGTCTCATAGAGGCTTGGGACCCAGATTAAGGCAGGTGCCTTCTTGGACTGCAGATGCTGTAAGAGCTGATACCCCGGAAGGGAAAAGTCTTTGGAGGGTCAGGAAAACCCCAGCTCCAAGTTGCCTTTTAAAGGGAAACTCCTATAGAGCCCCGAAGTGCAGCAGAAATGCCTGATTAGGGCTTTTAACATAAGAACAGGTTACTCACCTGTAACAGTAGTTCTAGGAGTGGTATATGTTGTTCATCCACACTCTTTGGCATGTCCCTTTCCCTTTAAATCTCACCAGAAAGTCTTCAAGCTGGCTCCTCCTACCCACCCGGGTGGTAAATACCTCGGCTCCGCCCCATGACACCGCAAGGTAATGCGCCTAAAGCCGGGGAGGTCGGGTTGGTGCATGTGGATGAACAACATACCACTCCTAGAACTACTGTTACAGGTGAGTAACCTGTTTTTCTAGCAGCATGGATACGTTGTTCATCCACACTCTTTGGCAGACTCCTAGCAGTTCTCCGGGAGGAGGGAGGCAAGGTGCACACCCCCTACTTAGGAAACAGATTGGAGAACCGAGGCCCCAAACCAGCATCTCGTCATGACTCAAGGGCGATGTGGTAGTGGGACATAAAGGTGTTTGCTGACTTCCAGGTAGCAGCCCGACAGATTTCCTGAACAGGGATATCCCTGGAAGCAGCCACCGATGCAGCAGTATGGCAAGTAGACTGAGCTCTTAACCCTCTGGGAGGCTCCTTGCCAGTCAACTTGTAGCACAGAGCTATGCATGATGTGATCCATCTTGCAATGGTCCATTTGGCTGCAGGTCTGCCAGAAGCAGCTTCAGTGTAGGTGACAAACAGCTGGCGAACCTCTCCCCGAATTTCCGCCGTTCTTTCCTTATAGTAGGAGAGAGCACGTCTCAGGTCCAGAGTATGGAGCCTGTACTCGGCATCCGAGGTGTAGTTAGGGTAGTATACTGGCAGAGTCAACACCTGATTAAGGTGAAACTCTGAGACCACCTTCGGAAGGAATTTCGGGTGGGGGCGCAGGACAACTTTGCCTCTGTGAAAAAACAGATAAGGGGAGTCCACCGAAAGCGCCTGGAGCGCCCGTCCTTCTGGCTGACGTGATAGCCACCAGGAAGGCAGTCTTCCACGACAAGTGTGACAGCTCACACTTGTGCATGGGTTCGAATGGCTTGCCCATGACCTTTGCCAAAATCAGCAAGAGATCCCATGGAGGTGGAGGTTCACGCACCGGAGGGGATATGTGATCCAGGCCTTTGAAAAAGTGCCCGACCACTGTCGCCTGTGCCAATGTCGGCTGACCGTCCGGCGCCTGGTAAGCAGAAATGGCTGCCAGGTGCATCCTAAGGGTTGAGGATCGCAGACCCCCTTTGGAGACAGACCAACGGTAGTCTAGAATGTTAGCCACACAGCAGGATAAGGGGTCCAGACTCTTACCCTGAAACCAAATGGAAACTCTCTTCCATCTGAAGGCATAACATTTCCTGGTCGATTCCTTGCGAGATGCCTCCACCACAACGTAGACATCCTCGGAAAGACCCAAAGCCTGGAACTCTAGCCGCTCAGGTACCAGGCTGTGAGGTGCAAGGATTGAAGGTCCAGATGGAAGATCTTCCCTTGGTTTAATGATATCAGGTCCAGGCGTGCGCAAAGCCGCTCCGAGGGCCTGCAGCTGAGGCTGAGGAGATCTGGGTACCAGAATTGGCACGGACAATCCGGTGCTACCAGAATCACCTTCACCTTGTCCCTTCTCACCTTGAGTAACACCCTGTGGATCAAGGGAAATGGAGGGAAGGTGTAGAGGAGGCCTGGGGTCCACGGCCCCGAAAAGGCATTTCCCTGCAGCGAGCCCTGCTGACGGGGGCGGGCATGGTACAGACTCACCTTGGCATTCTCCCTGGGGGCAAACAGGTCCACCAATGGTTTGCCCCAATGGAAGAACAGACTGTAAACTACCTCTGGATGGAGGGACCATTCGTGGGATGTCTGGTCTAGGCGGCTGAGAGCATCCACCAGTTGGTTCGAGACTCCTGCCACATGGATGGCCAGGAGATCCGCCTCCAACCAGCTGACGAGGGTACAGATGCAGAGCACCTCCTTGCATAGCAGATGGGAGTGCGTGCCGCCCTGTTTGTTGAAGTAGTATATAATCGTGGCATTGTCCTTCTGGACTTGAACCACTTGACCCCGGAGCTGAGGAGCGAATACTGACAGTGCCAGTCTGACTGCTCTGAGCTCCTACAGGTTGATGTGGCATCAGGACTCCGAGGGTCCAGAACCCATGGGCCCTGCTGTCCCCCATATGGGCTACCCAGCCCATGAGAGGCACTGGTTGTGAGGACAACCATCGGCTCAGGGCAGACAAATGGGATCCCATCCTGCAACCATTCTGGGATATTCCACCATTGGAGAGTGTCCCACATCTTCTGGGTTACCGTGATCAGCTGGTCGAACTCACCATGGCACTGAGTCCACTGGGCGGCCAGCTCCCATTGGAAGGGGCACATATGCCACCTGGCCCAACGGATCACTGAGGTACACACTGCCATGTAACCCAGAAGGCACAGAAAGTCCCGGGCAGGGCGCAAGAGCCCAACCAGAAATGATCGGGCAAAGGAGGAAAGAACCTCCGCCCTGTCCGCCGGGAGCCGGGCTCCGGCTTGATAAGAGTCGAGCTCTGCCCCGATGAATCCCATCACCTGAGACGGCACGAGTTCTGACTTGGCCCTCATGATCAGAGGCCAAGCTGAGAGCAGGTTCTGAGAGCCAGATCCTGGATCTTCCACCTCCTGAAGGGAGGAACCTGCCAGAAGCCAGTCGTCGAGATAAGGTGATTCGGACTCCTCAACGCCAAAGATGGGCTGCCACCACTGCAATGCACTTGGTGAAGACCCACGGAGCCGATGATAGGCCGAACGGCATGGCTCGGAACTCGTACAGGGTCCCCTCGACCCTGAAGCGGAGGAACTGCTGGTAGGACGGCGGATTGAGATGTGAAAGAATGCATCCTGCAGATGCAGAGAACAAAAACACATGTTTCACTCCAGGGATGGTATGATCTGGTTCAGAGTTACCATCCGGAAGGTGCGAGACCCGAGATATTGATTCAGGACATGGAGATCTAGGATGGGGCACCAGCCCCCCGTCCGCTTGGGCACCAGGAAGTACCTGGAAACGAAGCTTGGGTCTACAGGTGGATCCGGCACTGGAACTACCGCCTCCTTGCGGAGGAGCTCAGCTATGTTCCAAAGGGCCGACCGCGTGCGAGCTGAGATCCTTTCCTCCAGAGGGGCGTGGGCTCGGCTGGGCGGGTACTGCTAGAATTCCAGAGGCAGTCCCTGCCCGACCACTTCTAGAACTCACCTGTCCGCAGTGATATCGGACCAGACAGAAAGTAAGTGGCGGAGCCGACCCCCCACGGGAGGACCCAGGGCAGGCGTGATGGGAGTAGGGGTGGCAACCCCCAACTCATCACTAAGCAGGCTTAGAGGTGGAGGAGGAAGCTCCTGGACCAGCGCCTCGGCCTCCTTTACTGGGCTGTTGAGGGCCCTGCTTGGGCCTAGGGCGCCAAGCTTGAGCCTGCTGCTGCAGTTGGTGCTGCTGACCTCCTTGATAGGAGGGCTGCCTGACTGCAGGAGAAGACTGCCGAAAAGGCGTCCTCTTCCTCCTCTTCTGCTGGTTCTTGCCCGAGAAACCCTTAGCAGAAGTGGCGTCCAAGGTGGCATTAGACTGTTCAATACGCTGAAGGTGGCCTGCCACTCCTGGGCCGAACAAGTCGGTACCAAGGAAAGGCACATCAGCTAACTTGTGCTGGGTATCCGCTGGAAATGAAGATAACCGCAGCCAAGCCCTGCGGTGGGTCGCCACAGCGGCTGCTAAAGAGCGGGCACAATAATCCTCAATGTCCAGGGCCATCTGAAGCTGCTGTTTGGCAACAGCATGGCCCTGATCACAGACTTGCTTGACCGTGGTCTGCATGTCCACAGGGAGGTGAGGAAGTACTTCATCCAATGACCCAAGGAAGGCATGGGAGAAGCGTGACATGATTACAGCTGAACTGGCCAGAAGGAGGCCCAAGGAAGAGGCCGCATAGACCTTACGGGCAGAATGGTCCATGTTCCTGAACTCCTTGTCCGGAGGTCGGTCGGTGTCAGCCGAGCTACCAGTACACCTAAAGACGGAAGCAATCACCAGGCTCTCAGCCAAGGGATGTTCCGTGAATCCCCGTAGGGATCCCAAAGGCAACGCATATTTACGGGCCATACAGGCAGACGGTGCTGGGCAGGAGGCTGGATGCTGCCAAAGCTCAAGGGCTGGACCAGTAATGGCTTCAGCCACTGAGAAGGCCTCCGTTGGGGTACCCCCTTAAGGATATCCGTAAGGGGGTACACCGCCTTTTTCTGGATAGACTCCAGGGGCATTCTGGTGGAATCGGAAATGAGGCAGAGGATGCCCTGAAAGGAGGAAGAACCTTCCTCCAGGCCCGCCGAGAGTGGCTCCTCATCACCCAGATGGGAGTGCAAACCGGTAGCATCCGAATCCGAAGAGTCGGGTACAGCGGTCTCCCGCCTATGTCCCCCTCGATATGCCAAGGGTGATCAGGGGTAACCGTGATGGACAGGCGTCGGGGAAGTCTGGTGTCTGGACAGTCCCCTTTTGAGGGAAACCCCAAGATGGGCTGTTTAGGCGGTGGTTCCACCCTAATCAGTGGTGAGACCGGTATGAGCTTAGGAATAACGTCTGGCCCCACAGGTGGAGGAACCGAAGATTTCTGGTCCGAAGGGGTCAGCATCGGCCCTTGAGTCGCAGGCCAAGTAATGGCCGGGGTGGACGGCGTAGCCGGCTTCTGTCCGGCCAAAATCAGCTGTTGCCATATAAGATCCTCATAGCGTCAATGGAGTTTCCATCTAAGCCTCTCCTCGTCCGAGGAGGATGAGGACCTGTGGTGGCGCTTCTTTTTTGAATGTCGGTGGCCTTTCTTCGATTTTCCCGTCAAAGGAGGAGACCAAGTCCTCGATTGAGACCGACGGGGTCGACCAGGGTCGGGCGAAACCGGGCTCGGTAAGAATCGAGGCTCCGGATCAATTCCCTTGATGGGGACACCCGAAGGAAGTGTCTCGTCATCGGGGAAAGAAAGGACCAGGGTCCTCTCTAGAGAACAGTAGACTGGAGACGGCGAAATCGGCTCAAGAACAATCTCAGCCAGATCAGCCGATCCCTCGGTCTCCGCCTGGCCAGACGGAAGATCCGTGAAGACTGCAGCTAAGGAAGCAATCTCGACCGAAGTCCAGGTCACAGTGTCCTGGGACTCTGACCTCTCTCGGTCCCAGGAACGTCTCCTTTTTGAAGACATTGGATCCTTGACCCTCTTCCAAGGGGGGGGAGGAGTGCGAGCCCAAGGGTGCCTCACCCCTAGTGGGGAGAGACTGGCACATCTCCCTGAAGGAGCCTGCGAAGGAAGAACCGAGGCTTAGAGGCACAAAGAAACTTCAACTGGTCGATGCTTGGGCAGCTTCTTCTTCGAAGGCCTTTATCTGCTCAAGCTGTTTGGTGGATTCCGCAGCTGCAGAAACCGACCACCTCACTTCTATTTCACCAGCGGGTTCCTATTCTCCGTTTCTAGCTTAAGGCGCACTCATGCAGTCAATGAGGACGTTGGGATGGAAAGTCAAGCAAAAGTACAGGTGGTGGTGTCATGAGCGACACCTGGGCAGTACTCACACAGGTAAGGTGGGGTGATCAGCGCGAAACCAGGGACGACTTATCACCCTACACTGGCGCGCGCTATTAACGGAACGAAGTTTCAGAATTAAATTCAGTAAAAAATAGACGATACGTAATCCAGGGCCTACGATGGCTAGAGTTAGCACGAGAACCTGAATCTTTCAGCGGAAAGGAAGATCTGGCGTCATGGAGTGAGGGCTGAGGCATTTACCACCCAGGTGGGTGGGAGAGCCAACAGAAGACTTTTCGGTGAGATTTAAAGGGAAAGGGACATGCCAAAGAGTGTGGGTGAACAACATATCCACACTCCTAGAAAAAAAAAAATATATATATTTTTTTATTTACCTGCTGCCTCAGAATTTTGATTAAAAAGATCCGCTCCATCCATAATGGCCACAGAGTCCCAGGCAGACATCTTGCGCATTCCGAGCAGCTACTGCCATGAAGGTATGCTGATGGAGCCAACAAATGGCAGATGTCGTTAGTCCTCATTAGCATAACCTTCACAGTGGAAGCCACCCAGGGTGCGCGAGATGTTCGCCCGGAGCTCTGCAGCCATTATGGACAGATCTTTTTAATTAAAATTCCAAGGCAGCAGGTAAATAAAGAACATATTTTTATGTTAAAAGCCCTAATCAGGAGTTTCTGCAGCCGCTGCTGCACGTAGTGACTCTAGAGGGGTTTACCTTTAAAGAGCTACAAACACCTCAAAGAAAACCTGAAAAAAACATAATTAGGTACAATTCTGCTTGTATTCCATTTATGATCTGTATATTTCTGCTCCACATTATGTATTACTGAGGAAATTTTCATGAATAAATGATGATCATCTCTTAAAGAGTTTCTTTAGAGTTTGTCTGCCACTTTAGCTTACTCCCTACTTCAAGTCAAAATCTTCTGTTGCGACATCCCTGAGCTGGTGGCCTTGATGGAAGAGGGATGCCTGGATATTGTAGCAGTCACAGAAACATGGTACATAGAGAATCATGACTGGGATATTAACATACCAGGGTATATAACCTACAGGAGAGACAGGCAGAGGAGAAGAGGGGAAGTAGTAGCTCTCAATGTAAAGGAAGTGATGAAAGAAACTGAACAAAAAAGTAAAACGGAGGAGAGGAGGCACTGTGGGTCCCTTGGAGACTGGAAAGGGCACTGCCATCCGCACAGGGGTCGTGTATAGACCCCCATGTCAGGGGGAGGGAATGGACAAGGATATGATAGAAGGCATTCTTAGGATGGAAGAGAAAGGGGAGATACTGTTGATGGGAGACCTTAATAAGCCAGATGTTAACTAGAGCACATTTGCTGCAGCCACATCCAAGAGCAGGGCCATTCTCGATGCCCTACAGGTGGCAGGCCTCAGACAGCTAGTTTCGGAACCCACTCGTGAGGGAGCAATCTTAGACCTCATACTCTCAAATGGGGGCAGTGAGAGGATCTCAGATTTAGAAGTGGGTTACCACCTGGGAACAAGTGACCATCAAACAGTGTGGTTCACGTTAAACTCAGCTACAGAGTCAAGCCATACAAAAGTGAGGGTACTGGACTTCAGGAGGGCTGACTTTGGCAAGATGGGAGAGCGCCTCAGAAAAGCACTAGCAAACAGGCTAGAAGGAGGGGTGGAGCAACAGTGGGGAAATATCAAATCTGCCATCACAGAGGCAACAAGCCTTTGTGTGAAGCAAATAAACAAATCAAAATGAAAGAAAAAGCCACTATGGTTCTCAAAAGAGGTGGCTGGGAAAGTCAGGGAGAATAAGATAGCATTCAGGAAGTATAAGGAAACACAGAAGGAGCAGGACAGAGAGCTGTACCAGTTAAGGCAGAAGGAAGCAGAGAGGGAAGTCAGAAGAGCAAAGGCCCAAACTGAGGAAAAGATAGCCAACTCTGTTAAGAAGGGGATAAAACCATTTACAGGTACATCAGAGAGCGTAGAAAGACAAAGGGAGGGATAGTGAGGCTGAATAGAATGAATGGTGGGTGGGCAGACGGGGACAGTGAAAAAGCAGGGATACTGAACGATTATTTCTGCTCGCATTCACAAAAGAGGAGTGGGGAAGGTGCCTAATCCAATTAACAGAAGCTAATTTTGATTTGGGGGTTTGATCCCAGCCCTTTCACAGAAGAAAGGGTTCTGCAAGAACTCCTAAAACTGAAGGTGGAGAAAGCAATGAGGCCTGATGGAATTCACCCCAGAATTCTAAAAAAATTAAGGGTGGAACTAGTGAAACCACTGAC